>JAUKPS010092402.1:0-232550 GCA_032273165.1 Chlorellidium tetrabotrys | reverse complement strand
TTCAATTATTTTAATACCTGTGTTTTTAACAAGCTCTTTTAAGCCACTCATATCACAAGGATAGCCTCCCCAGTGCACGCAGATAATAGCTTTTGTTTTGGCTGTTATTTTTGATCTTACCGATTCAATATTCAAATTTCCATCTTCGTAATTAATATCTGCAAAAACCGGCGTTGCTTTACAATACAATACAGCCAGGCCGGTAGCAATAAATGTTTGTGCGGGAATGATCACTTCATCACCTTCTTTAATGGTTAAGAGGTCTAAAGCCAGGTGTAATGCGGAAGTGCCACTGTTCAATGTAACAATGCTCTTAAAATTAAATGTCCTGCATAATTCTTTTTCAAATTGTTCAGTTATTTTTCCTTCACTTAAAAAAGTTGAAGATAAAATATCTGTTACGTTTTTTGTTGCATCAGGAGAAACGTAAGTATTAAAAAAATCAATGGTCATAATTTTGTTTCGTTATATATTTTTTCGATAAACGTTTTAGTAGAAAATGTTTTTTCAGAAATTTTTAAGAATTCAGAAGCATTTTCTAAATATTGAAGATAAGTTTTATAATCCATTTTTATCAGGTGCTCATGAAGCTCTTTTAATGAGCTAAAATCCGTATAAAGTATAAAACATTTTTTTGGAATGTATTCTTCTATATCCGGTGCGCCATAATATATGGGGATTGTTCTGCCAATAAAGCAGTCAAAGATCTTTTCAGAGATCAGACCTTTTATGCCAAATGAATTTTCAAGACAAAAATTGAATTTATAAAAGCCAAGAGTTTTATTTTTATCCAGGCTCTTTATAGCCCCTTTATACACTTTGGCAATGTTTTTATTAAATAAATAGTTAGCGATCCTTTGAGTTAATTTCACACTTAGCTTATTTACAATTGAAGCTCCTTTAAAATGTTCGAATTTATTTAACGGACTTAACCGCGAATAAAAATCCAATTCGTTAGGATGATTTTTGTTGTACCATTTCAAAACGGTATAACGTTCAAATAAAAGAGATTTTATAGAAGGTAAAGAAGGTGTAATAGTTATTGCGCCGGCTACCAATGAACTGAGTTTCTTTTTATTGAATTCTTCTTCACTAACAGGATCATTTGTTTTAGAATAATTAAGATCGATCGGAAAGTTAATGTGCACATATTTTGACGCATCTCTTTTTACAACATCCGAATCGTAAGTAAATATTTTATCAAAATAAATATGCCGCTCAGCTTCCCAATCTACAAAATTGTAAACAGGTGGTTCGGTTAGGATAAGCGTAAGTAATTTATTTTTTGTTGAGCGTTTATAATTTACAAAATAACCGGTTTCATTTAGGCAGATAATAACTTCACATTCCTCAGGCTTGTTTATTAATTGTGTATTCAGATCTATACCTTTTTCTTTTAAATGATCTTTCAGGTCTTTATACATGTATGTGTCAGACTTCATACCATGAAGTTCTTCACTATTAAAAAAATCTTCTTTTAATAATGCAAGGTCTTCTCTAACAAACAAACAATATTTCATGCCCTGGTTAATTGTGAGATCGTTTTTTCAAGTTTATGTGCGTCCACATATAGGCTAAACGTGTTATTACCTGGTGTTTTATCTTCATAATCGCAATTAATAAAGTAATAATTACATTTTACCGAGTCTGTCAGTTCGTAAAAATAATTGTTGTCGTGATCATCTTTTTTTCTAAACTCTAAAACATTTTTACCGGGTTGCATAAATATAACATTGGTTAAATTAGCACCGTGTATAGATGCTATATTATTTGCATTATAACATATTTCTATTTGCTCGCTAACATTGTAGTCTTCAAAAAAAATGATTTTAAAATTATATTTGTCTAATATGGGAATTAAATCCCCTTCATTAATTACTTTCCTGTATTTAGCTTTATTGCGGCTGATATAAATATTTGAGAAATTAAGTTTTCCTGTAAATTTTGGGGTAAAGTGGCAAAGAAGTGTTTGCCTTAAATTTAAAATATTATCAGGTCTGATCTGGCCGGATGTTGTAATTTGTTGAGGAGAAAATAAATTTTTGCAGCGCAAATAGGTTGAATCTGAAATGTAATAAACGTCTTTAAACGTAAAAGCTTTTAAGGTTTCATGCATATAGGCGAACTTAAAATCTTTAGGTAATAACAAAACAAGGTTTTTTGTAAGATCTTTTATTGCTTCTATTCGAGGTAAAACATCACACATCCAGTGAAATATACCATTTGACCAATAATCAAAACATAATAGATAATTCTCATTGGGCGGAAGTGTTATTTTTTTTCTTTTTAAAATTGAAGAAAGTAAATAAAGTTTGTTATATATTTTTTTGTGTTTCGCATAGATCAACAGGTCTTCGTCAATTTTAAGATTTTGAAAAACGACACCTTCGGGTGTAACATTTACATTTGAGTAATTGAAAAGAGAAACCGATCTCAAACGCAGATCAATGTTCTTAAAAAATGTGGTAGTTTCGCCCGTAACCAAAGTAAAAGGTGGTTTTCTTTTAATGGTAATTTCAGGATATATAACTTTTTTATTTTTAACCAACATTAGTTATAAATTTTGAAGCATGTTTTTTACTTACAGCTACATAATATGTGAGGATCTGCATTTCTAATTCTGCATTATAAGATGTTATTTCAATTAAACCATCTTTTAATAAACGGTATAAAACATAATTTTTATTTAGAAGCGAATAAAAATCTGTAAAGAAGGTTCTCGAAAAAATGTTACCTGCGCCAAATTCAAACTGTATATAATCTATTTGAGAATTTTCTAAAAAAGATAAAGCGCCTTTTAAAACAGATAATTCATGCCCTTCTACATCGATCTTCATAAAATGAATGTGATCTATTTTATTTTCCTGGCAAAATTTTTCGATGGTCTTAAACCGGCTCTTTTCCTGTTTGCTATGTGGGATGTCGTGAAAGATGAGATCCCTGTTATAAACACCACCTATTTCGCTATATTCATCACTTGAATAAACTGTGAGATCTTCTTCTTTGTCACTTAAACCGATCTGGAAAGACTTAATATTTGAATTAGCGGAGCTAAGTTCTGATAATTTTTTAAATGGAACTGAAAAGGGTTCGAAAGCAAAAATTTGTGCGTTAGAAGGAAAAGTTTCTTTTAACGTTTTTGAATAATTGCCAATGTTTGCTCCAATATCAAATAAAACGATATCTTTTAAATTGCTGTAGTAGTTGGCGATCTTATTGATCAAAAACAATTCACCATTTTGCTGAATATCCGTATTACGGTAATTTAATCCCTGTATACTTATATTTTTGAGGATCAAAAAAAAGCGATGATATCTTTTTTTTCCAAAACACTTTCCCAATATATAGTATAAGATCTTTTTCATCTTGTTATTTCATTACGCCATTCGAGTGCGGATAGGTGCGTAAAAGGCTCGAACAATTCTTTAAAATCTCCACGAGCAATGCATAATTCATTTAAAGGATCAATGATCGAGATATGGACGCCGTCCTTGTCAATATCAATGAGCTCAATTGGAGATGACGTTATTAAACAGGGGCGAATAAAATATTCATCACCTTTTAATTGATTTTTTGGAATCTTTACAGTGCTTTTATAATGTTTATTTTTTTCTTTTTTGTCCCCATACCAATCTACCGGAGTATCTGAGGCAAACATAATTGCTTTGCCGGAGTAATTATGAAGCTCAATAGCAACATTTACTTTTTCACAATTGTAGTTTACCCAATCAATATCTACAAAAAAGTCTTCGTAAGTATTAACGCGTTGTACGATCTCATTATTGGTATTACGGATAACGGTGTTATAAATTTTTGCTTTTTTTGAAACGTTTGTATCTAGCATTTCAGTTGAAGCGGCTGATGGCCTATTTAAATACTTATGTACTGCCTCTTGTGCGGGTAGTACTTCTGACGATTTTCCTTTATCTAGAAGTACGGCGTGTTTACAAAGGCTTTGTAAAGCACCCATATTGTGGCTCACAAATAAAATAGTTCTTCCGCTTTTGCTAACGTCTTCCATCTTGCCCATACATTTTTTTTGAAATTCGGCATCCCCAACGGCTAATACTTCATCAATAATTAAGATCTCATTTTCTAAAAAAGCAGCTACAGCAAACGCCAGGCGCAATTGCATACCGCTACTATAATGTTTTAAAGGTGTATCAATAAATTTTTCTACACCCGAAAAATCAACTATCTCATCAAAATTCTTTAGGATCTCTGTTCGGCGCATACCCAAAATAGATCCGTTCATGAAAATATTTTCTCTGCCACTTAACTCAGGATGAAAGCCTGTGCCGACTTCCAATAAACTGGCAATACGGCCACGACCAATTATTTTACCAGAAGTAGGTGGTGTGATCTTTGAAAGTATTTTTAGTAAAGTAGATTTTCCGGCTCCGTTCTTTCCAATAATTCCAATCGTATCGCCGGGCATTACATTAAAGCTAATATCTTTTAAAGCCCAAAATTCTTCTTTGTTTGAGCCCGGCTTTAAAAACGAGAATAAACTCTCCCTTAAGCTCAGGTATGGCTTTGTATTACTTTGGATCTGAAATTTCTTACTAACTTCTTTTATTTCAAGAATTGGCTTCAATATTGTAAATATAAAAAAAGAGCGCCATATAGCCAAGTTATTTAATGGCTATAGTGCTTGTTTTATGAGGTCTAAGAGGTTTATTATCAGTCTTTTTGTTTAGCAACAAAATCTTTTAGCTCACTGATAGTTTCGTTGTATGAAAATACATCCGAAATCAATAAAAAATTCTCTTTTTCAATGCATTTATAATAGAGCATTTTTGCGGCGTCGAGTTTTTCCCGATCATGAATAAATTTACCCAGTATTATTATTATCTGGTCTTTAGAATAACAATAATCTTCGTATATTTTTTTAAAGGTTTCAAAACGTTGCGAATCATTTGTGTAAACACTTAATTTATTTTCCAGGCTTTTTATTTCTTCCGCTGAAGATGCAATTGCACAACTAAAATTGGTTTTTATTTTTTGGGCATCTGCAAATTTAAAAAAACTATTTAATTCGGTAATGGAAGATTCAAAGCGAAAGGATTTTTCAAGTTCTTTATTTTTTGTTCTGTCTGCTATATTAAAGTATGCAATTTTAACCAGTTTTAATTTTTCCAACTCATAATCAGTGTATTTCAAAATAAAATTTAACTGCTCAACGCTTAAACAATTGTTTCTACAAACATTATCGGCAATAATAAATTTATCATCGGGCGTTTGTGCTTTTAGCATTAAAAGATTTAAATAATTAAGATACTCCGGGGGCATTGGTGTTATGCAAACCCCGTTTTTTGGAAGGTTATTAAAGTAAACCGGTTTTGAATCTTTCAATTCGCAAAAATGACCAAGTCGCGTGTTTTTATATTTAGCGGTTGTATCAACAATTGGTTTTTCAGGAACTAAAGGTTCAGGCAATTTTACAATATCATAATAACCTGTATAGCTGATCTTTATTTTATTTTGATCAATACTTACTTTATAATTGAACTCTTTATTTTTTGTTAGCTTCCCTTTTTCAAAAAGTAAAAGTGTTGTTTCGGCCTTTGTTTTATTTTCTAATTCAATTTTAATTTGCAAAGAATCTTCATAAACAGAAGTAATTAGAACATTGGTTTGCGGTAGCTTATTTTGCATTGTATCAAAAGCAGTTAGCGTAAATAATTCACCTTTGGCAGAAAAAACACGAATATTGTTTTGCGAAAAAATAAAATTTATAAATAGTATGGATAGAAATAAAAAGACGTATCTCATAATTCGTTAGTTTTTTTAAAATGATCAAAAACAAGTTTTGCTTTTGATTTTCCTATAATTTTTTCCAACTCTTCAAAGCCGGCTTCTTTTATGTTTTTTACGCTTTTCAGCTCTAGCAGTAAGGTTTCTGCGGTTTTATCGCTAATACCTTTTATTTCGTTAAGCTCAGTTTTAAAAGTTTCCCTGCTGCGTTTATTACGGTGATGTGTAATTCCAAAACGATGCGCCTCATCGCGGATCTGTTGGATCACTTTTAATGTTTCGCTGCGTTTATCTAAATATAAGGGTAATGGATCTCCTGGAAAATAAATTTCTTCCAAACGTTTAGCAATACCAATAATAGCTACTTTACCAATGAGATCTAATTTTTTTAGGCTTTCGTATGCGGCACCAAGCTGACCTTTGCCGCCATCAATAACTATTAGTTGAGGCATTGGTAAATTTTCTTCAAGTACACGTGTGTAACGCCTTGTGATAATTTCTTCCATAGTTGCAAAATCGTTTGCGCCAACAACTGTTTTTACATTATAATGCCGGTACTCTTTTTTTGCCGGTTTTCCATCAATAAAAACAGGCATGGCACTTACCGCGTATTCGCCCTGGATGTTACTGTTATCAAATCCTTCTATCCTGCGTGGTTGCTCTTTCATGCGCAGGTCTTTCATCATTTGGTTCATGATCCTTTCAGTATGCCTGTCGGGATCAGTTAAAGCAATTTGATTTTCTCTTTCTTGTTTATAGGCTGTTGCATTTCGCAAACACAGATCGAGTAATTGTTTTTTATCACCAATTTTTGGAATAACATATTCGCACTCGGGTAATTTTATTTCAGGAATAAAAGGAACTAAGATCTCTTTACTGCTACTGTTAAACCTATTTCTGAATTCGATGATGGCAAATAATAAAAGCTCTTCATCGCTTTCATCTATCTTCTTTTTTAATTCGATGGTTTGAGCGTGAATAATAGCGCCGTTTATAATTTTGAAATAATGTACATACGCGTTTTTTTCATCACTTATAATATTGATAACATCTGTATTGGTGATAGAAGGATGAACAATAGTTGATTTGCTTTGGTAATTGCTTAATATTTCAATTTTATTCTTTAAAACTTCAGCTGTTTCAAAATCATATTTCTCTGCAGCTTTTTGCATAATGGTTTTGAGATCGCGTAATGCAAAATTAATATCACCTTTAATGATCAGGCGTATCTCTTTTATGTTTTGGTCGTATTCTTCTTCATCCTGTTTGTTTACACAAGGCGCTTTGCATTTGCCAATATGAAATTCAAGGCAAGGGCGAAATTTTCCTTTATCAATATTTTCTTTGCTAAGGTCATAACTACAGGTGCGTAATGGATAAGTTTGGCGAATAAGATCGAGTAGGGTATGCATTAATTTTACAGATGCATAAGGCCCAAAATATTCACTACCATCTTTGGTTTGTCTTCTTGTATAAAACAATCTGGGAAACCTTTCTTTTTTTAATATGATCCAGGGATAAGTTTTATCGTCCCTTAAATTAATATTGTATTTAGGTTTAAGATTCTTTATTAAATTATTTTCAAGTAGGAGCGCATCTAATTCTGAATTTACTTTTATAGTACGAATGTCGTGGATCTTTTTTACCATCATTCGCAAACGGCTACTATCATGCTCTTTTGCAAAATAAGAAGAAACCCTTTTTTTTAAATTTTTTGCTTTACCTACATATAATAAAAGTTCATCCTCGTCATAATACTGGTATACACCCGGAAGATCAGGTAAGGTTTTTATTTTAGATTGTATATGTTCAGGAAAATCTTCTAACACAGTATAAAGTTATAAAATTTACACTGTAAAATTTGCACAATTATTTGCTTTAAAAATGCACGTTCGGTAATATATCAAACAAAAAAACCTGAATGATTAGTTCAGGTTTTTAAGTGCGGGTGAAGGGACTCGAACCCCCACGCCTTGCGGCGCCAGATCCTAAGTCTGGTGCGGCTGCCATTACGCCACACCCGCAAATTAGGAACACAAAGATAGGGCTTTTTTTAAATTCAGGCAAAAATTAATATTAGTTTTTTTGGATCACTATTTTTTCAGTAAAAACGCCACTTTCAGAGCTTACTGAGAGGAAATAGATACCATTATTTAGCTGAGAAACATTAAGAATTGCGGTATTTCCAACCTGGAAAAGTTCTTCAATAAACACACATTTTCCCATAAGATCCAGTACTTTAACCTGGTAAGTATTTACAGGTTTTAGGCTATTTAAATACAATGTGCCATTTGACGGGTTTGGATAAACCGTTAATGCTGGCTTTTCTATATTTTCTTTTATGCCAAGTGTTTCATTGTTTGTTGTTAATTTTTCTTTTACCACATTTAATACATTTCTTTTAGCGATATCTGTATCGTACTCTGCTAAAAACCCTACAATGTATAAGTTATCTGAGTTGTATTTATTAATGTTGTTTGTTGGTGTGGGAACCGTTAAAGTATAGGTTTGTTGATACGATTGGTTTTGAGTTCCACCCGTTGTTGGAATTAAACCTGCGTTTCCAAAAGAACCGTCAAATGAATATACCAAAGTGTTTTGGTGTTGAAATTGAACGCCATTTAAAACATAGGCACCGTACAATGAAGAATAGTAGCCTTTTAAATAGTAAGCAGACCAGGGCACATTATAATAATTGTTCAATTGGTTGTAACCATTCACCAATGTATCACTCCATGGGCCGTGAACAAAATTCTCCGTTAAGTAGGCGTTCAATCTAAGATCGCCTTTTACATCGCCAACAAAATCGGCTTTTACGGTAAAAGTTAATTGTTTGGTTGTGGAATTGTATGTTTTGTTAACGATACTAATACTGGCCGGAGAAATTTTACGAAGCTGTTTGTAAAGTAAACTATCATGATATGCATATGTAGCAGCAATGGTTCCGGGATTTGAATACAAGGCCCTATCGAACATTGCTGTGGCTATGTTTTTTTTGTATGCTGAAATTAAACCTGAAGAATTTGCTTCTTTTAAAGAATCAAGATCGTGAACATTTACAACTATTACAGAATCGTTTTGGAGAGCTAAAATCCTTTCTTGTGCACCGGAACATTCTCCATCAAATGCACTTACAAACTGTTCAACTAAAACCGATTTTTTGGGAGCAGAACCTTGAATAGTTATATATGTAAAACTGGTATCATTTAATTGACTCTGATCTTGTGATCCATTTACCGCACTTATCCAGGTTTTTAATTTATAATTACCTGCGGTGCTTATATTGTATGGTAATCCAAATGTTGCAGGCGCAGATTGTTTATATCCAATACCGTTACTAAAACTAATGGTCTCGGTTTGTACGCTGGAGTTTCCGATCTGGTAATTTATTGCAATTGCGTTAATAGTTGCGGCACTTAAATTGCTAATAGTTGTACTGATTATTTGACTCGAATTGGTTAACACGTATTTTGGAGTTTCAATAGAGATAAGTGCAGCATCTAAATTATTTGGTAATGTAAGGATCTCAATATCATCTATCCATAATTGGTATTTATTGTTGGAATTATCGCGAAAGGCAAAACGTAAGGTTTGGCCCGCATAACTGCCAAGGCTAATCGAACGTCTTGTCCAGTTGTTATTTTCAGCGCTGTTGGTATATAACTGGTTAGCGAGATTAAAATCAAATGGGGTTAAGGTTCCGGTTTTATTTGTGCCGTAAACAAGATAACTTTCTTTAAAGTTTACATCGGGGCTTTTTGCCAACCATGTTAAAACTGTATTTGCAGTAATATTTGTAATGGAAGGAGTGATGATCCATCTGTCAACTGTTGCCAATGAATCGAGCCAGCTTGTACAAACTAAGAACGTATCGCTTTCAACCTGGTTATAAACCACGGCCCAGCCTTCTGTTTTAAGTGAGGGAACATTAAACGGTTTATTAGGATTTGTTGCAGAACCAATGTTGTTCTTATAACCATCATTTATGACCGTGAAAATTGACGGAGTTGTTGTATATTGAACAGAGCTGGAACTTGTGGTATATGTTTGAAGGCTTAAATTTCCAAAACTATTACTGAATAACGTTTGTGAGAATAAATTTGCGCCTGAAAACAGTGCAGTTGTAAATATTAAGATCTTTTTCATTTTTCTTCTATAAAAACCCTGTCTTTTCCATCAAAGAGCGGAGCCTGTATGCTTATTACCTTTAACGGTTGCTTGCTTGTTGTTTTAACAGCGTGAATTGTGTTTTTTGGAATAAATACAAGATCACCCTTTTTAATTTTAAATGTTCTTTCCCCTAACTGCATTTGCGCTTCACCATCCACTACATAAACATGCTCACTGTGGTGTTGATGTTTATGTGGCTTTACTTCGTTTTTAATAATGATACAAAAACTGCTCGCTAAACTATCACTGAATAAAGCCCTATTAAAAACATTTTCTGTTTGTAAAGGAAGTTTAAGCGTATCTAAATTAACAACGGTTTGCGAACTGACAGAAGATAGTAATGTTATAAAAAATATTACTGCCAGGTTGCGCATTAATTCTTAATTGATTGCGGCTGAGCTACCACACTTGTTATAGGTGCCTGGCCTAACATTTGTGGTGTGATCATTGGCAATACACGTTTAACTTCGGTGTAATTAGGATTTAACTGTAAAGCGCGATCCCAGCATTCTTTAGCCTTAACATATTTTTGGCTATTAAAATAGGCACCTCCTAAATTGTACCAACCTTCAGGATTGTATGGATCCAATAAAGTACATTTTCTGTACGCAATAGCTGCAGAATCCATTCGTCCACGGTTAAATGCAGTAGCGCCACGATTCTTAAGATCATTGTAATAAACAATGTAATAATTTCTTAAGTAGGGATTGTTTGGATATAAACGCTCAGCATTTTTCCAGTAATAAAGCGCTTCAAAATCTTTTCTTAATTTGAAATATGCCAAACCTAAATTTAAATAACCATTCACATAGCGTGGATGTAATTCAATAGCATGTTTTAAGAAACCAATTCCTTTATAAAGCGCGGCATCTCTTCTCGACGCGTAACCACCTTCTTTTACTTCCTCATCACTAATGTGAAGTGTCCCGTTGTAATCATTATAGCGTGTAGAATCCTGGCCAACAACCTGTATGCCTGTTATTTCTTTTGTATCTGCAAGATCTACCCAACGCGCACCCGCATTACCTAATACCAATACAGAGTTTGGCATGGTGTTTACGTCTTTTAAGAAAAGTGTTACATCATTCTTCCAATCCAGGTTACGCTCCCATGTTTTGCAGCCAAATAAAAAGCCAACAATTAAAACAATAGTTACAAGAATAGCACGCTTAACATTAAGTGTAATAGCGGCAAGTTTATCAAAGCCTTTTAAAATAAAATAAGCTGCAGCAATACAGAAGCCTATATTAGAGTGAAAGATCAAACGTTCACCCATTGTTGCACCTACATCCATTAACACGTTACTGATCAGTAATGCAAATAGAATATAAACCATTATACAAAAACCAATAATGTGACGTTTAAGTGATAAGAAAATTCCTGTAAATAATAATCCTATATGGAAAACAAATGAAACTATAAAATCCCAACTTGTAAAATGACGATATTCAATAGTATTATAAGAATAATCAGATGATAATGGATGAGGGAAGCATTGTAAAATAAAATATTTTAATAACACAAAACCTTTTGTGCAAAAACGTTCCTGCTCGTTAGCTAATAAATACGGATTGTTTAAGATCTCAGTATCCGGTACACCTGGTTTTAGTTTAACGGCAACCAAACGCATTCCAAGATAGAACAACATAATAAATGCGAACCAACTCATTAAGCTGATGAATTTATTTTCTTTCATGGCTTTACTTATTCCAATAAATATGAAAATAACATACAAGAATGGGAAAGCCCAAAACGCTTTTGTTGGCATTGTAGGAGCCGGTACTTTAGTATCGAATTTATATTTTATAAAAAGCATAAATCCGGCACATGCTATAAAGGCTACCGCAATAATGAGTATTGCTTTTACATCAATATTAAAATTGAATTTACCCAAACTGCTAAAGCGTGGCGACTTGTCAACAAAATTAATTGCAGCGTAACTAAGTGCGATCCAAAGAACGAGACTTAAACCGCGCGTAACAAGTTTGCTGCCGTCACCATCAGGATCAAGTAGCGGGTTAATAACACCCTTATGCACAAAGGCCATAATTATACCCGTGCATAAAACGGCAATAATTTTGTAAACTAATTTTGTGTGTATATGTTGTTTGTAAACATCGTTTTCGGTAAAGGTATATACTGCTAAAGGAACCAGTATCAGAAGCATAATAGCGTACTCTTTTGAGAGCAAGGCTAATAAGAACATAAGTGTTGCCCATATAAGGTCCCAAATTTTCCTGGATTCTAAATACTTGAAGGAATAGAGGAAGGTAAGCGATAGGAAAATAAGCGAGAAGATCTCATCACGACTTTTTACGTTGGCAATAGCTTCTGAGTGAATAGGGTGCATTGTAAATAATAATGCCGCCAAGAAAGCAAGATCCTGGTTGTTGCGGAAAAAATAACGTGAGAAAACTAAATATAAGAATACACAGCCTAAAGCAAATGCCCATATATTATTAAAGTGACGAACATTTGCGCCATACACCTGGCAATCTACTTCGTTAAATACCCCATCAACATTTAGATCTTCATCCGAATCATTTTTAAAATCTTTATCAAGATCCCAACAATTGTAACACTCATTTTGCTGCGCAACACCATCATTATTTAAATCAACAAAATCGTTGTACTCATAATTGGTTTCAGGCCTCCCACAAGGTGAAGTAAAATTTACAAGATCTTTATCGAGCACGCCATTTTTATTGGAATCTTCAACTTTTAAATATAATCCCGTTCGGTAAGATCCTATAATTTCCTGTTCAATAGCAAAACTCACTACAGAAAGCGGACGGTAACGACCACCGGCTAACTGATCGGTAGCGCACATGCGACGGTAAAAACTTTCGTAGGCATCTTTTGTTAAAATGCCTGTAATGCCGCGCACCCCTTTAATTACGTGATCGTTTTGGTGAATAATGATACCGTCATCCAACGCGTATTCGCCATTAATTGAAGTAATATAAAATGTAAAACCCACAATGCCAATAATAACCATTGCCAGTTTGTGGGTTAAAAAAGTAAAATATTTAAAAGATTGAGTTAACTCAGGAAAAGTAGGTTGCTTTGTTGGTTGTGCCATAATTAAAAAATATCTGCAAAATACAAATATAAACGCAAATTGATTGCAAAAAAAATATAAAAATGTAATAGGATAAGGGTTTTTTTACTATTTTGCTATGGTTAATGCAAAAAGGCAAAATTTACTACATCCTCTTGATGTTCAGCGTTATTTTAATGCTGGGTGCCATTATACTAAATAATCGTTTTTCGTTTTCTATTAACCAGGTAGCTCTTAACGCCCAAGAAAAGATCAATGCAAAACAAGATCGCGCAAAGGAAAAACTTAACTTTTTGTTAAATGATAGTTTAAGTAAACACAGGGTTGAATTTGAAGAGCTTTTTAAAAAAGAAAATATTGGTATCTATTATTTCGAAAATGATAGCCTGCTTTACTGGAACAACGCGCAAATACCATTTACCTATCAAAAAAATATATTCGAAAAAGAGTTTGGCATTGCTACTTTAAAACAAGGCAATTATCTCTATTTTAAAACACAAAAAGCAAACGCTTTTGGACTTGCATTGTGTTTGGTGAAACCTAATTACGACTTACAAAACAATTATTTAAAAAATAGTTTTAGTAGCTGGACGGGTATTTCGAAAGAGTTAGATATTGCAACTACAGGCCCTAAAGAAAACGCGATCAATTTAAATGGCCAAACCTTATTTTATCTTTCAGGAAGCGAATTGCTTTATCATTCAATTGCTGTAAGCAACATTTGTTTTATAGCATTTTTGGCAGGTTTTATTTTGCTTTTGATATGCAGTTTATTGGCAGTAAAAGAAAAGCCACGAGGCATACGCTTGTTTGTTTGGCTCGCTGCTATACTGACTTTCAGGATTTTGATGATATGGTTAAAATGGCCTGCATTTTTTTACAGAAGCGTTTTGTACGATGTGCAATTGTTTGGTAACGCCGATTCGATGATCAATTCATACCTGGGAGATATTTTATTTAACGCGGTTATTTTATTGTTTATTGCCGTACTTTTTAATTTTAAAATTCAACGAAGCGAAAAGAGGATCTTAAATTATTTCTGGATCTTTTTTTTATGTTTTGCAATTGGATTTGTTGCCGTTCAATTTAATAATGGTGTAAAAAGTTTGGTAAGCAACTCAACACTTAACTTTGATTTTTTAAGCATTTTTAGTATTAAATTTCCGGCATTTATTGCATTGTTTGCATTAACCTGTTATTGCCTTGCCTTATTTGTTTTTATTCACCGACTCATCGTTTTTTTTAGCGGAAAATACATTCAAAACCTGTTTTTTTTTAGTGGAACTATTTTTATTATTTGCCTTTTTATTCACCTAAAATTTAATTACCCAAACATTTTCGAAAATTACTGGTTGCTGCTTTTTGCCTTGCCAATGTTTGTCCTTACAAAAGCAAGCTTCTCAAGAAACTCACTGGGGCTCGGTTTGCAGATCCTTATCATGTCCATCATTACCTCGCTGTTTTTTAATTTTTATATCATTCAAAATCAAAGATCCGACCTTGGTTTATTATCATTTAATTTAAGTGAACGTAAAGATGCCATTCTTGAAAGTGAATTTTCGAGCGTACCGGAAAAGATCATTAATGATGAAAAATTAAAAATATTAATTGATTTTCTACCTAACAGCGAAAAAGAAGTTGAACAGTTATTAAAGCAAAAATATTTTGGCGGTTACTTTAACCGGTATAATGTTGAGGTTTCCTTATTTGATAAAGATTGTAAGCCTTTGTTAGCTACTAAAGACCCGATACTTTTAAACGAAGGTTTTTTTGAAGACCAGATAAAATATAAAGAAACGGATTCGATCTCCAAGCATTTCTTTTTCATTGCAAAGCATAAAAAAAATTCGAGGTATATTGGTAAAATTTCGCTAAGCACAAAAAATTTATATGTGCGTTTAGAGCCAAAACAGTTTGAAGAATTAGGAAGCTTTCCTGATCTTTTATTGGATCAATCACAACAAAAACCCGATAAATTAAAAAAATTCAGTCACGCTGTATACCGCTCAGGGCAAATATCCAGCCGTTACGGCGAGTTTAATTATCCATATTTTAGCAGCGATTCGCTGGCGCTTACAAAAACAAATCCTGAATATGTACATTACTTTTTTGAGCCGGATGAAGAAACGCAAATTATTATCAGTCAGAGAAAGAAGAACAGCGATTATTACTTCACTTACAACTCTTATTTATTTTTATTTTTCTCGTTCATAAGTTATTGCAGCTATTTTATTTATGGATTGATATTTACTTCGCGTTTTAAATCGTCATCCTTTACTCGTCGTATCCAGGCAATCATTATCGTTTTGCTTTTACTCGCCATTTCCGCTGTGGGCGTAACTTCTGCCAAGTTGGTGTCAAATCAGTTTGAGGCCGACAATGTAAAACAACTGCAGGAAAAAACGCAGACGATTATTAATGAATTGGCAACACAATTTACACCATCTGAAATGTTTGATCCAACACAAAAAGAACTGGTGAATTTAAAACTGAAAGAATACGCACATTTATTTAGTACCGATATAAGTTTGTTTGGCAAAAAAGGAAGATTGTTTCATACCAGCGAGCCGCGGTTGTATGATCTTGGTTTGGCCGCATCTTTAGTAAACCCCCAGGCTTACGCCGATCTTAAAGAGAACAGAACCTCTGCCACCAGCGTAAATGAAAAGGCCGGAGAATTAAATTATCTGTCATTATACACACCTTTATTTAACACCAAAAAAGAATTGATAGGCTTTGTGAATTTACCTTATTATGCAAAACAGACCGATCTTGTGAATGAATTATCAGGCATTATAAGCGCGTTCATAAATGTGTACGTAATTTTATTTGTGATCAGTATTCTTTCGGGTTTAATTTTAGCAGGATATATTACGCGGCCGCTACAATTAATAAAACAACAAATTGCAAATATTACTTTGGGAAAACAGAACGAAAAAATTAAATGGCAAAGTAATGATGAGATCGGAAAATTGGTAAGTGAGTACAATCAAATGTTAGTGAAGCTTGAAGAAAGCGCTAATCTTTTAGCACAAAGCGAGCGTGAAAGTGCCTGGCGCGAAATGGCTAAACAGGTAGCGCATGAAATTAAAAATCCACTTACACCAATGAAATTAAATTTGCAATACCTGCAACATTTAATGAAAAATAATCCTGATAATTTTAAAGAAAAATTCGAAAAAGCAAGCGCAGGAATAATTGAGCAAATAGACTCGCTTGCTACTATTGCCAATGAGTTTAGCAGCTTTGCAAAATTCCCGAAAACAAATTTGCAAACTATTAATCTTTTTGAGATCATTAAAACTTCTGAATTAACTTTTGAGAATCATAAAAATATTTCGATCATAAATCATATTTCAAAAAATGAGATTCCTGTATTAGGCGATAAAGACCAGGCGTTACGCGTATTTAATAATATCTTAAAAAATGCAGTGCAGGCTTTGGATGAAAGACAAGGTCCGAAGATCGAAATTGATATGAAAGAAAGTGAAACATCAGTTGTAATTTCAATTACTGATAATGGCATTGGGATTGGTGTTGATATGAAACAAAAATTATTCACACCCAATTTTACCACCAAAAACACAGGCTCCGGCTTGGGCTTGGCTATGGTAAAAAATATTATGCAGGGTTTTGATGGTAAAGTGTGGTTTGATTCTGAAATAAATAAAGGCACAATTTTTTATCTTGAGTTTTTGAAGGCATAAATCTCATGAGCGAACCAAATGAAGGTTGGATACCGGAAAAGCAGACAATTAATCAACAGGTTTTGGGCGAATGTCCTGAATGCAAACACACGGAATTACTTTGGATAGAACGGATTTTAATTGAAGGCAGTCTTGAAAATTATCACCTCATGCATACCGAAGTAGACGATGTTTACGAGTGTGAAAAATGTAAACATAGCTGGAAAGAATTCAGGTATTTGTAAACTTGCAAAATAAACAAAAATTTAAATTTTTATTTGGGCGTGCCCCTTCGGGTCGGGCTTTTCGCTACAATCTTTTTACTCGTTGCCTCGCAAAAAGGATTTTCGCTGCAATCCCTCACGCATTAGTGCGGACTCTTGCGCCAGGGATGAGTAGGGTTTAGTTCTTTTGCCTGTTAAGGCAAAAAACCGAGGCGCTAGCCGAGCCCGAAACAGCCCGTTAAGGCGCCCAAAAAATTAAACGTTTGTTACATAAAATTTAAACAACAGTTTTTTCTTATTTTTTTGCATAAAAATTCAGCAAAAAATCCCCATTTTTTATAGGCTTTTCCCAGTTCTTTAGGTTAAATATTATTAGTATCTTCGTCATCCTTAATTAAAAAACTTATGGCAAAATTTAGAAGAGAAGATGCCCTGGATTACCACTCACAAGGCCGCCCCGGCAAGATAGAGGTAATTCCAACAAAGCCTTACAGTACGCAGCGCGACCTTACTTTAGCCTACTCTCCGGGTGTTGCTGAGCCATGCCTTGAGATCGAAAAAAATCCAGAAGATGCCTATAAATACACTGCTAAAGGTAACCTTGTAGCAGTTATTTCTAATGGTACCGCCGTTCTTGGCCTTGGTGATATTGGCGCATTGGCCTCAAAGCCTGTAATGGAAGGAAAAGGACTATTATTTAAGATCTTTGCAGATATTGATGTGTTTGATATTGAGGTAGATACAAAAAACATTGACGAATTTGTTAATACGGTAAAAAATATAGCGCCAACTTTTGGTGGAATAAATTTAGAAGACATTAAAGCACCTGAGTGTTTTGAAATAGAGCGTCGCTTAAAAGAAGTATTAAATATTCCTTTAATGCATGATGATCAGCATGGTACCGCTATCATTAGCGCTGCGGGTTTATTGAACGCGGTTGAGGTCTCTAAGAAAAAAATGAAGGATGTAAAGCTGGTTATCAATGGTGCTGGTGCTTCTGCCAACTCATGTGCAAAAATGTACATTGCAGTTGGTGTAAAAAAAGAGAACATTATTATGCTTGATAGCAAAGGTGTTATTCATAAAGGCAGAACCGATCTTGATCAATACAAATCATTTTTTGCTTCTGAAAACACCAAGATCAATACGCTAACAGAGGCTATTAAAGGAGCCGATGTGTTTGTTGGTTTATCAAAAGGAAATATTTTAACACAGGACATGGTAAAAAGCATGGCTAAAAACTGTATTGTTTTTGCTTTGGCTAACCCAACTCCCGAAATTTCTTACGAAGAAGCCATGGCTGCACGTAAAGATATTATTGTTGCAACCGGCCGTAGTGATCATCCTAACCAGGTTAATAACGTTTTGGGTTTTCCTTTTATTTTTAGGGGAGCAATGGATGTGCGCGCTACAACCATTAACGAAGAAATGAAATTAGCGGCATCGCTTGCTATTGCATCTTTAGCAAAAGAGCCGGTGCCTGATTATGTAAACCTTGCTTATGGTTCAAAAAATTTAAGCTTTGGCACTGATTATATTATTCCAAAACCAATTGATAGCCGTTTAATTTCTGTTGTATCCTCGGCAGTTGCAAAAGCTGCTATTGATAGTGGTGTTGCGCAACGCAAGATAACTGATTGGGATGCTTACCGTGCAGAATTGGATAACCGTTTAGGAAAAGATAATAAGCTCATGCGTAGTTTGGCTAACAAAGCCAAGAGCAATCCAAAGCGTGTTGTGTTTACCGAAGCAGATAATTACAAAGTGCTGAAAGCCGCACAGGTTGCCAGGGACGAAGGTATTGCAAAACCAATTTTATTAGGCAATAAAGAAAAAATTGACAAATTAATTGAAGAATACCAATTAGATCTTGGTGATACACCAATCATTGACCCTTGGTTAAACGCAGAAGAAGATAAACGTACCGAGTTTGGTGATATGCTTTGGAAGAAGCGTCAACGCCGTGGTTTAACACAATATGATGCGCGTAAATTAATGCGCGACCGTAATTATTTTGGCGCCATGATGGTAGAACTGGGCATGGCAGATGCAATGATCTCAGGTTTAACAAAAAAATACGGCACTCCAATAAAACCTGCTTTAGAGATCATAGGCGTGCAGCCGGGTGTTAGCAAGGTTGCCGGACTTTACATGATGGTAACAAAAAAAGGCCCTTACTTTTTTGCAGATACCACTATGAACGCAAACCCAACAGCACAAGAGCTGGCGGATATTGCAGTGCTTACGGCAAACACGGTAAAACAATTTAATATCATCCCGCGTATCGCATTATTATCTTACACAAATTTTGGTTCTGCCGAAGGCGAAACGCCAAAAAAAGTAAGTGAAGCCGCAGCGATCTTACATAAAAATTATCCGGGAATGATCGTGGATGGCGATATTCAGGCCAACTTTGCTTCAAATAATAATTTATTAAAAGAACAATTTCCTTTCAGTCATTTGGTAGATAAAGATGTGAATACATTTATTTTTCCAAATCTTGCTGCCGGAAATATTGCTTATAAATTATTGCAGGAATTAGGCGGAGCCGAAGCAATTGGCCCGGTACTAATGGGATTGAACAAACCTGTACATGTTTTACAATTAGGAAGTAGTGTACGTGAAATAGTAAATATGATAATAATAGCTGTAGTTGACGCGCAAAACAGAAAGTAAAAAAGCTATGTCATTAATAAATTATGTAAAAGGACAAATCACGTACAGAAATCCTGCTCATATTATCATTGAAGCAAATGGAGTAGGTTACGGTTTATTGGTTTCTTTAAATACATTTTCAAGACTGAGCCAACAAACAGAGGCCCAGCTTTTTATAGAAAGCGTTTATGTGCGTGATGATAATCCCCGTTTTTATGGTTTTGCTGAAGAAGATGAACGTGAATTGTTCAGAAAGCTTATTTCAGTAAGTGGTGTTGGTGGTGGTAGCGCTTTACTAATGCTTTCAAGCCTTAGTCCGAGCGAAATTGCAGGCGCAATAAATACAGCAAATGTAGCTATGTTAAAAAGCATAAAAGGTATTGGTGATAAAACCGCGCAACGCATTGTTGTTGACCTTAAAGGCAAAATGGGAAAACACGAAGGTGGAATTTCGCAGATTTTAACAACCTCGTACAATAAAAATAAAGACGAGGCGTTATTGGCTCTGGTTACCTTAGGTTTTCCTAAGGCTTCGGCTGAAAAAGCGATTGAAAAATCAATTAAACAGCAAGGCATAGGAACCGATAATGTGGAATTATTAATTAAATCAGCGTTAAAAAACTTTTAGGCATCTTTTTGTGAGAGCAAGCGGACTAATAAATTTTGTAGTAATTACCAGCGCAACAGCTTGTTTGATGGCTGTAGTGACTAAACGTGATTCTAAAAATATCGCCAGCTCTGATGTATTTGAACAATTACCTTCTGCAAATGTCATGCCTATTGATACGCCGGGAACAGAGCCTGTAGATCTTAATTTTGATTTTAAAGACAACAATGGCAAACCGCCCATGTTCGATCCGAAATCAGGGCTGTATTTACAAAATCCAGAAAACATTAAAACTGATGTTGAGTATAATCCAAAAACCGGAACATACGATGTAAAGCAAAAGATAGGTGATATGGATTACCGTCCTGAAACTTACATGAGCATGAAGGAGTACCAGGACTACCAGTTTAAAAAATCAATGCGCGATTACTGGCGCTCACGTGTTGCGGCAGATGATCTTAACGAAAAGCCACGCAAGGGCATGATCCCAAAATTAAATGTTGGTGGCGAATTGTTTGACCGTATCTTTGGTGGTAACACAGTAGATATTAAACCAACAGGTACAGCCGAATTAATTTTTGGCTTGAACAGGAATAAAAATTTAAATCCTGCTATTCCACAAAAGCAACAAAAGATAACCAACTTCGATTTTAATATGCGTATCCAGTTAAATTTAATTGGGAAGATCGGGGATAAATTAAAAGTAACTACCAACTATAATACCGAAGCATCTTTTGATTGGGAAAACCAGGTAAAATTAGATTACACAGGTTACGAAGATGAGATCATTAAAAAAATTGAAGCGGGTAACGTAACACTTCCTTTAAACAGTACTTTAATTTCGGGCAGTCAAACATTATTTGGTTTTAAAACCGAATTACAATTTGGTAAATTAAGAGCAACAACTGTATTCTCACAACAACGTGGTAAAAAACAAGAGGTAACGGTTCAGGGTGGTGCACAAACTCAAAATTTTCAGCTCAACTGTGATAACTACGAACAAAATAAACACTATTTTTTAGGTCATTATTTCAGGGATAATTATGATACCTGGATGAAGAGCTTACCGGTAATTAATACACCAATTGTAATTACAAAAGTGGAGGTGTATGTTTTAAATGTTAACGGTACCGCAGAGCAAACGCGTAACGTTGTTGCCTTTGAAGATCTTGGAGAAGATTCTACACATGTTTGGCGGGGTCTTGCAGCAACCAAAGGCGGTGCATTAATTACATCTACAATTCAGGCAGCTATTGTCGATACCTTGCCCAGCTTTCCTCCAAATCCGGAACTTGATAAGTTACCAAGAAATACAGCAAATAATTTATATGCTATAATGACCAATACTGTTAACGGTTTATTAACGGATCGTTTATTAAGCTCTGTTTCGCAAAAATTACCAACCGCAGCCATTGCAAATAACCCAAATAATACAGGTAATATATACATGGATGCATCGCGCGATTATAACGTTATTCAAAATGCACGTCGTTTAAATGCAACTGAATATTATTTTAATCCGCGTACAGGTTTTATTTCATTAAATCAACAATTAAGCAATGAGCAATCCTTAGCAGTTTCATATCAGTACACATATGGTGGTAAAACTTACCAGGTGGGTGAGTTCAGCGATCAGGTGCCGGATAACAGCGCTTTATTGATCTGTAAATTATTAAAAAGTAATAACGTTAGCGTAAAACATCCAATGTGGCAATTGATGATGAAGAACGTTTATGCTTTGGGTGCTTACAATTTAAACCCACAGGATTTTAAATTAGATATATATTATAATAATATTGAAACAGGCGTTGATGTACCATATGTTCCTTTCGGCGCAATTAATGGCCAACAATTACTGAGAGTTTTAAATTGCGATAATTTAAGTGTTAATGGTGACAAACATTCTGATGGTATTTATGATTTTATAAATGGCTATACTATTTTACCGGCTAATGGCCGAGTTTATTTTCCAACGAAAGAACCTTTTGGTAGAAGCTTGGCAGATAAGTTCGATCCAAATAATGATTTTCCTGCCGCCAATAAATATATTTTCACTGAGCTTTATGACTCTACAAAAACTGCCGCAAGTTTTATTCAAAATAAGAACCGCTATAAAATTAAAGGAACCTATCGTTCCGCATCAGGTTCTGAGATCGCGCTAAACGCGCTTAACATTCCGCAAGGCGCCGTTATTGTTACTGCAAACGGAATTGCCCTGGTAGAAAATACAGATTATACTGTTGATTATACTTTAGGACGCGTAAAAATTATTAATGAAGGTATTTTAAATTCAGGGGCGCAGGTAAAAGTTTCTCTTGAAAGTAATTCACTCTTTAATGTGCAGCAAAAAAGCTTATGGGGAACCAGGTTAGATTATAAAGCCGGAAGAAATTTAACTTTAGGCAGCACCTTGTTACGTTTTAACGAAAGGCCTATCACGCAAAAAGTAAGTATTGGTGATGAGCCTGTGAGTAACATTGTAGCAGGTTTAGATTTTAATTACAAAACAGACGCGCCATTTTTAACACGTTTGTTAGATAAATTACCGTTTTATAGTACTAAAGAAATGAGTAGTATTTCAACACGTGGTGAGATCGCGAAATTATTTCCAGGCAATGCAAAAGCAATTGGTAAAAGCGGTAACTCTTACATTGATGACTTTGAAGGATCTATTTCTTTAATTGATATCAGAAATCCGCAAGGCTGGTATCTTGCAAGTATCCCACAAGGAATACCTTCTTTGTTTCCTGAGGCGGCAACTACAAACACCATAACCACAGGTATGAACCGTGCTCAGTTTAATTGGTACAATATCGATCCAATGCTTACCCGGAGTCAAAGTGGTGCAACACCTCCTGATTATAATAACCCGGTATTTTCTAATAATATGTGGCGCCAGGTTTTTGAAACGGAATTATTCCCAGGCAAAACACCGCCTAACGGTCAGCAGCAGGTATTATCTGTTTTGGATCTTGCTTTTTATCCTACAGAGCGCGGTCCTTATAATTATGATGTGAATGGTGTTCCGGGGATTTCTTCGGGTATAAACTTTGATGGATCTTTAAAAAATCCTACAAACCGCTGGGGTGGTATGATGCGCAGGTTAGAAACAAACGATTTCCAGGCTGCTAACATTGAGTATATCCAGTTCTGGATGATGGATCCTTTTAACGAAGATTACAAATCAGATACCGATCCACGTTTTGATGCTACAAAACTTCCAAGCGGTGATATGTATATTAATTTAGGAAACATTTCGGAAGATATTATAAAGGATGGCAGAATGGTTTACGAAAATGGTATACCCGGTAATTCTTCTTACTCAAATAATTTACCGATCGATTCAAATAATGTTGCCAATATTCCATTAATTCCACCAACTGTTAATGCGTTTTCGCAGGATAATAACGACCGCGAGTTCCAGGATGTGGGTTATGATGGTTTAAGCGATTCTTACGAAAGATACAGATTTAGAAGTCCTATTGCGGATATGAATGGAGGGCCATTTAGTCAAGCTGTCAAAGACGCGTTTAACGCTGATCCTTCAACAGATAAATTTCATCATTTTAGAGGTGATGATTATGATAAAGATGATTTAACAAAAGCAAATACTTTAAGAAGATATGCAAAATTTAATAATCCCGAAGCCAATACGCCAACTGAGGAGCAGTATAAAGCTTTAAATGCCGAAGGTTACCCGGCAAGTGGCTTAAGTACTTTGCCAAATATTGAAGATATAAATAAAGACAATACATTAAGTGAAACAGAAAATTATTACCAGTACCACATTAAAATTTCACCAAACGATGTTAACCCGGCTTCGGTAGGAACCAATTTTATTGTTGACCAGTTTACAGGTACGGCCGATTTTAGTGGTATTAATAAAAGTGTAAAATGGTACCAGTTTAAAATTCCTATCTCTCAATTTGAAACCGTGGTTGGTGGTATTGAAGGTTTTAACTCTATCCGTTTTATGCGTGTGTACATGAAAGGTTTTGATAGACCGGTTTTGGTGCGTTTAGCGCGTTTTGAACTAGTACGTGCAGATTGGAGGCGTTATGCTTATGATCTTAAGCAAACCGGTGAATACATTGCGAATGATGATAACTCAACTATTTTTGACGTTTCTGCTGTAAGCTTACAAGAGAACGGAACAAAAACACCTGTAAATTATGTACTGCCTCCGGATATTTCGCAACAGCAAAACGTACAAACAACAAATTTGGTCTTGCAAAATGAACAGGCTTTACAACTGCGTGTTTGTAATTTAAAAGATGGTGATAGCAGGGCTGTATTTAAAAATGTTGATCTGGATACGCGTATGTTCAACAACATTAAAATGAATGTGCACGCCGAACAATTAAATGGCATTCCTTTAAACGATGGCGATCTTACTTTGTTTTTTAGAGTTGGTACAGATTACAATAATAATTTTTACGAATACCAGGTGCCTTTAAAATTAACTGCAAAAGGTTTTTATGATGCTAATAATGATGAAGACCGCAAATTAGTTTGGCCTGCCGAAAACGAAGTTAATTTTAAATTCAGCGATATCTCTATTGTAAAAGATGAAAGAAACAGAACGATGGGGTATTTTAGCAATCTGAATAATTTAAGTACACCTTATGTTAAAGACTTTGAAGGCTATAAAATTTCAGTAGTTGGTAATCCAAATTTAGGTACCATAAAAAGTGTAATGGTGGGTATTAGAAATAATAAAGGCACCGATAATTTAGCGCATTGTGTTGAGGTTTGGGTAAATGAATTACGCTTAACCGAATTTATTAATAAAGGTGGCTGGGCTACTACAGGCCAGGTACAGGCTAAGTTGGCAGATTTGGGTATGGTGTCGCTTGCAGGAACTTATAAAACGCCATTTTGGGGTGGCGTTGAACAAAAAATAAATGAGCGCAGTAAAGAAACCAATTTAAATTGGGATATGAGCAGCTCTATCAATGCTGGTAAATTTTTTCCGAATAAATGGAAAGTTACTTTACCTGTTTTTTATAATTACGGGCAAACGATCGTAACACCTTTATTTAATCCTATTGATCCGGATGTGCGGATGAACGATTTTAATAATAATACAGCTATTGACGATTCAACCAAAAAAGAAATTAAAAAACAGGTTATAGATTTTACAGAGCGTAAAGGCTTTAATGTTACCAACGTAAGGATTGATGGCTTTAAGCGAAAAGGTGCCAAGCCAATGCCTTGGGATATAAGTAATTTTTCGGCTACTTATGCTTATACCGAATTATTTAAACGCAGTATAAATGTTGAGTATAACATCAATAAAAGTTATCGCGCCAATTTACAATACAATTTTAGTTTGCAAAACCCGCTTACAATTAAACCATTTAGTAAAATGAAGATCTTTCAGAATAAATGGTTTGCCCTGATAAAAGATTTTAATTTACAATTATTACCAAATAGTTTTGGAACATCCATTGATTTTAACAGAAGCTATGCGGCCCTCAAAAACCGCGATATTACTAGTTTCTATGCAGGCTCAACAAGCTTTGAAAATCCATCATTGATCAATAAGAATTTTTTAGTGAACCGTGCTTATAATTTACGTTGGGATATTAGCAAGGCTATTAAATTTGATTTTAGTGCTAATAATGAAGGTCGTGTTTTAGAACCGGTGAATGATTCTTTAAGAGAAATTATTGACGATATTAACAGGGCCGAAATTCGCGATAGCATCAGAACAACTTTCTTTAATGGAAGAAAAAATAAGGAAACTAATAAAATAGAAGGTCGTTATGGTGAGAATACAACCTATCGCCAGCAAATGAATTTAAATTTTAATGCGCCTATTAATAAGATCCCAATTCTCGATTTTACAACGCTTACCTATAGATTTGGTGGAACTTACACCTGGTTGCGAAGGCCTTTTGCCGCTGCCGATAGTATTGGTAATACAATACAAAATACCAACTCACATAATATTACAGGTAACTTTAATATGGTACAGCTTTATAATAAGATACCCTACTTTAAAAAGTTAAACAGTAATCAAAATAAAAATCCTAATGCCAATAAAACGGGTAAAGGAGGCACTACTTCAAGTGCCGCAACAGATAGTACTAAAAAGAAAGAAAGTAATTTTAAAGATATTGGCGAGTTTTTAGCGCGCGGTATCATGATGGTAAAAAATATTTCGGTTAGTTTTCAGCAACAGGGCGGCCAGGCATTACCAAACTTTAAGCCTAATTCTCAGTACATGGGATTGGATTTTAGAGAGAAACAAGCTCCCGGATTTTTATTTACTACGGGTTTACAGGATGATAATATAAGGCAGAACAGTGCGCGTAATAATTGGTTGGCACGAATACCATTGCAAACAACGCCGTATACCGAAACCAAGAATACAACCTATACTTACAGATCCAGCATTGAACCACACGGAAGCTTAAAAATAGAATTGAATGGAAACTATACAAAAGCAAAAAGCGTAAGCGAATACATGATCTATGATCCGTCAAATCCAAGAAGCGCAGAAAATAACGGCTTTTTATTTGATGTAAGTAGAAGTGAAACAGGTAATTTTAATATCTCTACATTCACTTTCTTCAGATCGTTAAGTGATAAAGGTACAGAAGGTAAATCAAGTTTGTTTGATGAATTTTTATTAGTGAGAAGAGATGTTGCAAAAGAAATGGGAGCGGCAAACCCAAGCTCGGCCGGTACATACACGTATATAAATATAAAGGGCGAAACAGAAAGTTATGTAGATGGTTACCAGGATAACCAACAGGATGTTCTATTAGGCGCATTTTACAGAACGTATACCGGAAGAAATATTAAAAAATACAGTACTAAAAATATTTTTCCAACTGTGCCATTGCCAAACTTTACTGTTAGCTGGGATGGTTTAGGTAAACTTTCGGTATTTAAGAAAACATTCAGAAGCATTACGGTGCGCCACGGTTACCGAAGCTCTTACAATATTGCAGGTTATACCAATAACCTTTTATATACAGGCGATGCTCAAACCGCAAGAGCCCCTGTTTCCGTATCTACAGGCACAACAGTTTTAAATTCAAACTTTGTACCTTATTATAATATTAACGCTATCACAATTACTGAAGCCTTCTCACCATTGATCAAATTTGATTTTCAATTTGTGAAACAAGGGTGGAGCGCGAACGTAGAAACCAAACGAGATAAAACAACCAGCTTAAATATTACGGGCCCGCAAATTATCGAAACAAAAGGGCAGGAGTATATTTTAGGCTTAGGGTACATGTATCCGAAGCTTAAATTTAAAAACCTGAAGATACAGGGTAAAGTATTAGAAAGTAATTTAATGCTTAAGCTGGATATGAGTTACCGTCAAAACCTTTCTGTAATCCGTCGTGTATCTGATGGAATAAGTGTGCCAACAGGTGGTACAAATATCATTACCCTGCGTTCATCTGCCGATTACCAGTTAACACAAAACATTAACCTTAGGTTGTTTTATGACTGGATCCGCACCAAGCCGCAAACATCAGCCTCGTTCCCTACTGCCAACGCAACGGGTGGCTTTAGCTTAAGGATCAATTTCCAATAAAACCGTGAAAATTAATGATTAACTTCATGTAAAAAATTGTTTGATAATTCAAACAAACAATTACATTTGTAATTCAAAAAAATTAAAGAGATATGAATTTTCCTGCAGACTTAAAATACACAAAAGATCACGAGTGGATTAAAATTAATGGTAGCGAAGCTACTATTGGAATTACCGATTTTGCACAACGCGAATTAGGTGACATTGTTTATGTTGATGTAAATACTGTTGGAGAAACTGTAGAAAAAGAAGCTGTTTTTGGTACCGTTGAAGCGGTTAAAACAGTTAGTGACCTGTTTATGCCTTTAACCGGTGAGGTTTTAGAGGTAAACAAGGACATTGATTCTGCACCTGAAAGCGTAAATACAGATCCATACGGAAAAGGCTGGATGATCAAAATTAAATTTACAAATGCTAACGAGGTAAATGAATTATTAAGCGTTGAAGATTATAAAAAATTAATTGGCGCTTAATTTAAAGCCCACAATTTTAAACCCTTTCTTGTTGTTATACTTGAAAGGGTTTTTTATTTATACGCATGAAAAAAATTCTCTATAAGAACAGCCCCATTCTCTCGTTTATTTGGGCCGCAATTATTTTTGGGCTGTGCGCAACACCTGGACGTTTAATTCCCAGCGTCAGCTGGTTGGAGTTATTGAGTTTTGATAAATTTGTACATGCAGGCATGTTCTTTGTTTTGTGCAGCTTATTGTTTTTGATCGTTATAAAATATGAGCAATCAAAAACATGGATGATCATTTATTTTTTTATTTGTGTTTTGTACGGTGGTTTGCTCGAAATAATGCAGGCAAAGTGTTTTAGTAACCGCAGCGCCGATTGGCAGGATTTTGTAGCCAATTCTTTTGGCTGTTTAATGTCAGTAATTCTGTTTAAACGAATAAAACGATTTTTATTTGCTTGATCCGCAATTTTGATTGTAATCTAAGATGATCTTGACAAGATCGTCTTTGCCATAAGTATTATCCTGTATTTTCTTTACCAGTTCAGGACAATCAGAAAGATATTCAGACATCGACTTTTTAAAATTAAAATAGTTGATCTTAAAAAGTTCTCCGTTTTGCTTTTGAAGAATATTTACGTTAGCTGAATACACTGTCATTCTTCCGGCAGCCTGCATTCCTCCATGGTTGGGAAATATATATAATTTAAGATCTCCGTCTATTAATTGCTGTAACAAATATTTGTCAGAAGAAAAACAACTACAAAGTTGTAGATCCTGACTGAAAGCGACAAATTTATAATGTTGATTTTCATGATCAAAATGTATCTCTTTAATGCTGTCTGGTTTGAGGTATATCTTTTTGTGCTTTTCATTATACATCATTACACCACATTTAATACTTGAATTATTTATTTCATCGGAAAGTGTTTCTAACATGATCTTAAAATTGATTTTAACCGTATCGTTAGATAAATTAATATAATAACCAGAAACTTCTTTACTTGTTATTTTATTGAAGGTAAAAAAGAATGCAAAAAATAATATTAATGGTTTCATTTCAAATTCTTGTTTCTAAAAATAAAAAGTCCGTTTCACAACACGAAACGGACTTTCAGTATATTCAATTAAGTTAATTAAGCTGTAACTTTCTCGCCTTTTAAAACTGCAGCCATTGTTTTACCAATTTCTGCAGGGCTTTCGCAAACAAAAATACCGCACTCGCGTAAAATTTTCATTTTTGCCTGAGCTGTATCTTCAGCGCCACCAACAATTGCACCGGCGTGACCCATTGTACGGCCTTTTGGAGCAGTTTGACCTGCAATAAATCCAACAACCGGTTTTTTATTACCATTTGCTTTTATCCAACGTGCAGCTTCTGCTTCGTAATTTCCACCAATCTCGCCTATCATAACAATAGCTTCGGTTTCAGGATCGTTCATTAATAATTCAACGGCATCTTTAGTTGGTGTTCCAATGATCGGATCGCCACCAATACCAATTGCAGTAGTAATTCCCATACCCGCTTTTACAATTTGATCAGCAGCTTCATAAGTTAAAGTTCCACTTTTTGAAACGATACCAATTTTTCCTTTTTTAAATACAAAACCCGGCATGATACCAACTTTAGCTTCACCTGCAGTAATAACGCCAGGGCAATTAGGGCCAATTAAACGACAAGCTTTTCCTTTTAAATATTCTTTAACGTAGATCATATCCTTAACGGGAATGCCTTCGGTAATACATACAATTACTTTAATGCCCGCATCGGCAGATTCCATAATAGCATCGGCAGCAAAGGCGGCCGGCACAAAAATGATCGATACATCAGCTCCAACTTTTTGAACCGCTTCAGAAACAGTATTAAAAACAGGGCGATCTAAGTGAGTTGTACCACCTTTACCTGGCGTAACACCACCAACCACATTGGTTCCGTATTCAATCATTTGGCCCGCGTGAAAAGTTCCTTCGCCACCGGTAAAACCTTGTACGATAACTTTCGAATTTTTATTTACTAATACTGACATATTTTGGATTTTAGAGATACGAATATACCTACTAATTTGCATTTTACCAATAAAATATAAGGCTATATTATTTAATAATTTAAACTTAATATTAGCCCCAAAAAGAGTAACTTAAAGCCTCATTTTGGAAAACTTTATAGAATTATATACGGATGGTGCAGCCAGCGGAAACCCCGGCCCTGGCGGATTTGGGGTTGTTTTAAAATTTAAGCAGCACCGTAAGGAAATTAGCGGGGGCTTTAAACGTACCACCAACAACCGTATGGAATTATTGGCTGTAATTGTAGGTTTAGAGAGTGTTACAAGCAATGAACTCCCTGTAAAAGTGTATTCCGACAGTAAATATGTGGTAGATTCCATCAATCTAAAATGGATTTTAGGCTGGCGAAAAACCGGGTTTAAAAATAAAGCCAATGTCGATCTGTGGCAGCGTTTTTTAAGGATATACGATTCAAAAAAACATGAGTTCATTTGGGTAAAAGGCCATGCCAATAATGTAGAAAATAACCGTTGCGATCAATTAGCTGTTGCTGCTTCAAAACTTTCGAATTTACCAATAGATGAGGGATATGAGGCAATTAAAAACGGTGGTTTGCTCGACTAAAAAGCCGTAGATTTCGCAGATTAAAGATTTATCTATTTGGAAAATAAAAAGCTGCGTTAATTTGTGAAATCTGTGGCTTAAAAAATATAGAACTATCTTCCATTGTTGGAATACACCCTGCCTTCACGCCAATAATCAACAGCTGTATAATAAGGGTCTTTAAAAAATTGTGAACGTTCTAAAATATAATCGTTATCGCTAAACGGATTTTGTGTTTTATCAAATACAAAACGTAAAGCATTTGGATTGGTCTCTACACCATAAACCCAGGTCTCATTTTTTGAGCTTTTATAAATATTTGTAGGGTGGCCAAATACAATAAATATCATACCTCTATCTGTTTTCCAGCCCTGCGCATAACTGGTATAATATTTATTTGCTTCTTTAACACGGCCATAATAGCGCTTTAATAATTCTTTTGCACGCTCTTTGCTACCGGCAATATTTATCCAAAAATTATCAATGGCAGTTTTTTTATCTTCAGCATTTTTACAGGCGTCAAATTCTTCTTTACTCATTAAATAGCGTGTGCAATTGATCATTTCTTCGCTATTACTAACACCCGGAAAAGTTTTATCATAAGTATATAATGTAACACCATCACTTGTATTTTCATTTGGCGTTATATATAAAAAACCCTGGCGTGGCATAGTAAGCTGAAATTGATTTGTAGAAAGCTCTACTTTAAAAATGCTATCCGGCTTATATTTAAACTCGTCAGGAACCTTGGTAGAAAAGGGAGGCAGGGCAGGGCCAAATTCTTTTAAAAAACAATTCACCTTAATATTTGTAATAGCGGGATTCGAAAATTTCACCACTACATTTTCGCCTTTAAAAAAATGTGTTTTAAAAGAAATGGCATCGTTTAAAGTGATCAAAAAATTTTGCTCGGTAAAGCCATTCTTTTTGTAAATATTAAGTCCTTTAGTATACTTCGTTTTTTTGTTGAGGTCATATACCTGTATGTCTAAATAATAGCTGGCATTATTTTTTGCTTTTAAGCTAAATTTAGAAGTAAGGGATCTGATCTCTACTGTTTCGCTGGCCCTGTCGTTTAACCGGTAAGAACCGCTATCAATCATCCGGCGCGAGTTGGGTTCGTTCAATAATTTATAAGATATCCTTAGGTCTGCATAAAAAGCGTTAGTTGTATCGGGGCGTTTATAGATCAGATTTTCGTTCTTTATTTCTAAAAAAGCCAATGTTACGCTATCATTAACATGGTAGGCGATGGCATTCACCTCAAGCAATTCGCTATCGGGATTTACAACACTTTTTGTTGGTTTTGAAACAAACTGCTTTTTGGAAGCGCAATAAGCGGCTAAGAAAACAACAAATATCAAAAATATTTTAACGATTAATTTTTTCACTATTCCAAAGTTAACCAATTAAAACTATCTTTGTTTACATGCCTTTAAAAATAAATATCTGGCGCATTATTGGTCTTTTAGCAATCATTGCATTTGCCCTATTATTTTTCAAAATTGTTATTTACCTTGCTATTTCTTTGGTTTTATTTTTGGTTGGTTATCCTATAACTTATCGTTTAGAAAGAATTAAGATCGGTAAAAAACATATGCCCGATAGTATTGCAGCATTAATAACCATTTTATTGATCGTTTCCGTTCTTTTTGGTTTGTTCTTTTTGATCATCCCTCCATTGGCAACCGAAATACGTTTTTTATCAGCTTTAAATTTTTATGATGTTTTTCATAATATACTCGAACAGTTTCCAGGCATCAAAAGCCTGCTTTTAAAAGTTGGCAGCGAAGAAGATCTTAAGCAGAATCTTTCAGCACAGCTTACTGAATATGTAAACACCAAAAATATCAGTATGGTTTTAAATAATACGTTTCAATATTTTGGAACTATTTTTGGCGGCTTATTATGTACTTTATTTATCACGTTCTTTTTACTTAAAGATGAAAAAATTGTAAGAAATAGTTTATTAACTATTACACCTGTTGGTGTAGAAAAAGAAACCCGCGAGGTATTAAAGATCTCTAAAAAAATGCTGAGCAAATATTTTGTGAGCTTATTTATTGATATGTTCATTGTTGGCGGATCTGTATTTTTATTCCTTACCATTTTCGGAATTAAAAATGCTCTAGTAATTGCTTTTTTTGCTGGCATTCTTAATGTCATTCCATACATTGGTTCAGCTATAACTATGGTTATTGCTATTATCTTAGGCGTTAGTGCCTGCATAAGTACGGGTAGTTATGAGTTGATCAGTTCAACCATAAACACTATCTTTTTTACTTTACTTACCATAAATTTGGTAGATGGTTTTATTATTCAACCCTTTATTTTTTCTAACTCCGTTAAAGCGCATCCTTTAGAAATTTTTATTGTAACACTTATGGCCGGTACGTTAGGCGGTATCTTTGGGATGGTAATTGCTTTACCGGTTTATACCATTATTAGAATTATTGCATCAGAGTTTTTAAGTCATCTTAAATTCTTTAGAAAGATCTCAGAAAACATAATAGATTAATAATAACATGGAAACAGTTTTTGCATTTTTAAAAAAATTAGAAGCAAATAATAACCGCGATTGGTTTGAAAAGAATAAAAATACTTACATAAAAGCCAAAGAAGATTTTGAAGTATTTGTTCAGGAAATAATTAATGGTATAGCCAAATTTGATAAAAAGATCCCGCCCGATATGAAGGCAAAGGATTGTACGTTTAGAATTTATAAAGACGTACGTTTTAGTAAAGATAAAACACCCTACAAAAACAATATGGGTGCCAGTATTAACCCGGGAGGAAAAAAATCTTTATCAGCAGGGTATTATTTTCATGTGCAACCTAATAGTAATTTTATTGCAGGTGGCGTTTGGATGCCGGAGCCTGAAATGTTAAATGCAATAAGACAAGAAATCGACTACAATTCAAAACCTTTATTAAAAATTTTAAATTCAGCTCCTTTTAAAAAGTATTATAAAAAACTGGATGATGAAGGGGCTTTAAAAACCGCGCCAAAAGGTTATGATAAAGAGCATCCGTTAATTGACCTGTTGCGCAACCGTCATTTTATTGTAAGCCACGCATTCACAAATAAACAAATTCTTGATAAAAATGCAGCAAAAGAAATTGTTACAGGCTTTAAAGCCATGCACCCTTTTCTGGAATATTTAAGAGAGGCTACTGAGAAATAGTTAAAACAAATTACCGCGCCTGGGATTGCAACGGAAATCCTTTTTAGCTTTTTCAGCTAAAAAGATTGAAGTACGGCAAAAGCACAGTGTGCTTTTGAGCGGGTATGTGCGATGGCATTTGTAAAGCCCGCCCGGGTGCCCAAAAAAGAAAAAATATTAGTTAACAGATAAAATTATTTCTTGAAGAAAAAATAAACCGCCGCTAATAAAAACACAAAACCAATTAAATGGTTCCAGCGCAAAGTTTCTGTTTTAAAAAATACCAATGTAAATATTACAAAAATCGAAATTGAAACAACCTCCTGAATTAATTTTAATTGCCACATATTAAAAGGGCCACCGTTAATACTACTTCCTAATTTATTGGCAGGAACCATTAAACTATACTCTAATAAAGCAATGCCCCAACTAATTAAAATAGTGGTAAGCATACCTGCGTTTTTTAAAAAACTAATATCCTTATAACGTAAATGTCCATACCAGGCAATGGTCATAAAAGTATTTGATGCCATTAATAATAATATTGTGCTAAGTGCTCTCGACATAAATTAAAGCCCGGTATATTTTCTGAATAGTTTTATAGCAAGCGCTAATAAAATAATTCCAAACACTTTTTTAAGAATGGCAATACCGCCAACGCCTAATAACTTTTCTAATACATTAAGATATCTTAAAACAAAATAAACAATAACTACATTTATAAAAATACCAATGATTATTGAAAGCAAATTATATTCTGCCCTTATCGAAAGCAAGGTTGTTAAAGTTCCTGTACCGGCAATTAATGGAAAAGCCAAAGGAACAACCGATGCTGTTGCCGGAACTTCATCGCGATAAATTTTAATTCCAAGGATCATTTCCAAAGCAATAAAAAATAATACGAACGAACCTGCGATGGCAAAATCTTCTACTTTAATACCAATAAGATCCAAAATACTTTGGCCAATAAATAAAAAAACCAGCATTATTGCTAAAGAAACCCAGGAGGCTTTTAAAGAATCAATACTTCCTGCCTTTTGCTTTAGGTTGATAATGACAGGAATAGAGCCTATAATGTCGATTACGGCAAATAAAACGGTGGTCACCTTTAATATTTCAACTATGTCAAAAACCAGGTTCATGGCACAAAAGTAAGCCTTTCTGCGTTAAGCCCCAAACCCAAAAAATGCTCAAATAATTTCCTTTTTTTAATAAGTTTCTTTATTTTTAATAGATTAAAATATTTTGATAATGGAGAAAAGATTTAAGTTTAAGAGCCTGCAAACATTTTGCAACAATGAGTGGATGGTGAACAACCAAAAACGTTACCGCACAACTTTAGATAAAGCGGAAATAGATTATGTAAGGGTTGAATTAGCACTTTTTAATAAACAGTTTGATGAAGAAGACTGGACCGCAAAAGTAAACCTTAAGTGTGTTGAAAATATTGGTAAAAAGGAAATATGCAACCGCGAACTAACCATTAATGTAAAAAAAGACGAGAATATTTTTTATTTACGCGATGGGTGGGGAGTTGAAAATAAAGGTGGCTTCTGGACTAAAGGAAGTTATTTATGGCAAGCATATATTGATGATGTGTTTATTGGCGAAAAATTATTTCATATTAACGATGTGGGTGAAGTTACAATTCATGGAAACCCGTATTTAGAGATTGAATATATTAAATTGTATAACAGTCACCACGATGGATGGCAGGAACGTAACCGTAAATACTTAAAAACATTTAGCAAAGGCGATACAAAATATGTTTGGGCTGAAGTGAAATTTAAAAATATTACCCAATTAGATTATCATTATGAGTTGTTCGTTAATTTTTACGATGATTCAGGTCAGCCAAAAGCGTCAGTTGTTCAAACGGGTTTTGTAGACGCTAATAAGCTGGATTACACCTATACCTTTGAAAAGGCCTGGGGTAGCGATACGCCGGGTATTTGGACAGACGATAAATATTTAGTGGAAGTTGTTTTTAATGATGTATTAATAGGCGCTACAACTTTTAATTGCGCTAATGTTGAGGAAGAAGGTGAGACACCATTATTAAAAACGATTGAGCAAACTTTATCTGCCGGTACTTCAAGCGCGAGTCAAACACCTAATAATAATGAAGGTGCAACTGAAAAAACACTGGATGAATTGTTGGCAGAGCTGGATGCTTTGATTGGTTTAGATGGCGTGAAAAAATCTATCCGCGAAAATATTACTTATTTAAATTTTACAAAACTGCGTAAAGAAAAAGGTTTTGACGATTCGTCAAAAATTGCGTTACACAGTATTTTTACCGGTAATCCTGGCACAGGAAAAACAACCATTGTAAAAATGTTAGGTAAGATCTATAATAAAATGGGCTTGTTAACCAAAGGCCATGTTGTTGAGGTTGATCGTGCCGCTTTAGTTGGTGAGTATATCGGACAAACCGCACCGAAAACAAAAAAAATGATAGAAAGTGCACGCGGTGGAATTTTATTTATTGACGAAGCATACTCATTGGCACGCGCCGACGATGATAGTAAGGATTTTGGTAAAGAAGTTATTGAAATGCTCTTGAAAGAAATGAGTGACGGTCCGGGAGATATTGCTATTATTGGCGCGGGTTATCCTAAACAAATTAAAAGCTTTATTGAAAGTAATCCCGGATTAAAATCACGTTTTACTGAATATTTTCATTTTGATGATTATTTACCTGAAGAGCTTCATGCAATTGCGGTTTATTCATCGGGTCAAAAACAAATTACTTTTTCTGCCGATGCAGATGCGTTCTTAAAAGAACAATTAATTGAAGCCTACCGTAAACGCGATGAACATTTTGGTAATGCCCGTTTTGTAAATGCGGTTGTTGAAGAAGCAAAGCAAAACATGGGTTTACGTTTAATGAAATCTACGGATCTTGCTAACTTAACAAAAGAAGATCTTTCTACAATTACTTTAGCTGACCTGGAAGATGTATTTATGACAGAGCAGAAAAAGAAATTAAAATTAACGGTAAACGATAAGCAATTGAATGATGCTTTAGCAGAATTGAATGATCTTGTTGGTATGGATAAAATAAAACAAGATATCCACGAGTTGGTTAAATTAATCCGCTTTTATAATGAGACCGGTAAAGATGTTGTAAATAAATTTTCTTTGCACTCGGTCTTCTCAGGAAATCCTGGTACAGGTAAAACAACATTGGCCCGTATCATGGCTAAGATCTACAAAGCGCTTGGCGTTATTGAACGAGGCCACGTGGTAGAGGTTGATCGCGAAGGTTTAGTTGCTGGTTATGTTGGACAAACCGCTACAAAAACAGCAGCCGTTATAGATGAAGCAATGGGCGGTATTTTATTTATTGACGAAGCATATGGATTAGCCGGACATGGTGGTAATGATTTTGGACAAGAAGCAATACAGGTGATTTTAAAGCGTATGGAAGACATGCGTGGCAAGTTTGGTATCATCGTTGCAGGATATCCTGAAAACATGCATATGTTCATTGAAAGTAACCCTGGCTTTAAATCACGTTTTGATAAAACATTTGTATTTGAAGATTACCAGGCCGAACAATTATGGGTGATCACTAAAAATCTATTACAAAAAGAAAGTTTAACGGCAAACCCTGAAGCAGAAGCACATTTAAGAACTTATTTAAATGATCTATACGAAACACGCGATAAGTTTTTTGGTAATGCAAGAACAGCAAGACAAATTGTTGGCGATGTGGTAATGAAACAAAATTTACGTTTAGCATCTATGCCAAGCGATCAACGTAAGAAAGAGCATCTTACTGAATTGATATTTGATGATGTGAAGCACCTACAAACAGAAGCTGCGGGCAAAAGGCAAACTTTAGGCTTTAAATTTGGAAGCTAACAATGGCTGAGAGTCAATTTAAACCTTTACCAACACAAAAGCACTTCGTAAATAAAATTTTGCGAAGTGCTATTGCTGGCACTCTTGTTTTGGCTTTCTCATTATTAATTGGCATGATCGGTTACCATTATTATTTTAATTTGGGATGGATAGATAGTTTGTATAATGCAAGTATGATCTTAACCGGTATGGGTCCTGTTGATAAAGCCGTAAATAACGGAGGGAAAATATTCGCTTCTTTTTATGCCATTTACAGTGGTGTAACCTTCTTAACATCGGTTGCAATAATTATTTCGCCGGTAGTGCACCGTTTTTTGCACAAGTTTAAAATCGAAATAGAAGAAGATTAAGATGCCGGAAGTATTAATACTTTGTGCTCATAGGCCAAAACGATCTCCCAGCCAGCGTTACAGATTCGAACAGTATTTAGCTTTTTTAGAAGAGAATGGGTTTAAATTCACTTTCTCTTATCTGTTAAATGAAAAAGATGATGAGATCTTTTATGCGAAAGGGAGTTTATTCAACAAAGCCTTCATTTTACTTAAAACTTTTTTTATACGTTTAAAAGATTCGTTTCAATTTAAGAAGTATGATATTATTTTTATTCAGCGCGAAGCATCTTTTTTAGGAACTTCATATTTTGAAAAACGCGCATTCAAATCAGGCGCTTATGTCATTTTTGATTTTGATGATAGCATTTGGTTAGCAGATACGAGCCCGGGAAATAAAAAATGGGAATGGATAAAAAAGCCGGAAAAATTTTATAATAATGTTGCTCATGCGCATTGTGTAATTGCCGGCAACACTTATTTGGCAGAAAAAGCAAAACCGTATAATAAAAATGTAATTGTTATTCCAACTACTATAAATTCCGATTGGCATATTCCAAAAACAGAACACCGCAATAAAAAATTAGTAACAATAGGGTGGAGCGGAAGCATAAGTACTATTAAGCACTTTGAACTGCTTGTTCCAACGCTTTTAAAATTGCAGGAAAAATACCCTAACAAATTAAAATTTAAAATCATTGGTGATAAATTTTACAAACATCCTCAATTAAATATTGAAGCAATTGAGTGGAAGGAAAATACTGAAGTGAGCGAATTGAATTCTTTAGATATTGGATTAATGCCGTTACCAAACGATGAATGGGCAAATGGAAAATGTGGACTGAAAGGCTTATCATATATGGCTTGTGGGGTACCTGCTGTAATGAGTGCTGTAGGTGTAAATAAAGATATTATTAAAAATGCGGAGAATGGGTTTCTTATAAACTCAGAGAACGAATGGCTGGAAGTTCTGTCAAAATTAATTGATGATGCTGAGTTAAGAATTGAAATAGGAAATAAAGGAAGAGAAACGGTTATGAAAAACTATTGTGTAAAAGCACATAAGCATTCTTATCTCGAAATTTTTAAAAATGCTGAATTACCTCGATAATTATTATTTTTCAAAGCCTGAGCCAGAGAAAAGTTGTCTTTTATTTTTGAGAAGATATTTATTGGAGTATTCGTCTCAAATAGAAGAACATTGGAAGTATACCACGGCTTTCTTTACATATAAGAAAAAATTATTTTGTTATTTTTCGATCAGTAAAAAAACAAACCGACTCTACATTGGTTTTGTAAATGGTAATAAGGTCAGGCATCCCGATCTGGTTGAGGAAGGAAGAAAGCAGATCAGGGTATTTTATATTGATCCAAATAAAGATGTAGATATAAAAAAGCTAAATGAGATCTTAAGCCTTGCTGTAAAGCTTTATTAATTATTTAATGTTTTAAAACTGCAGGAACAAATAGATAATTATTTTTATTCTCTTGATGAGCCATATAAAAGCTGCTTGCTGTTTTTAAGACGCTTTATTTTAGATCATTCTGACAATATAACCGAAAGCCGGAAATTTAATACTCCCTTTTATTATTTTAATAAAAAATGGCTGGCGTTTATTTCTTATGATCCTAAAACAAAAATAATTTATATTGCCTTTGTAAACGGATATCGCATAAACCATCCTAAATTGATAAGTGAAGGAAGAAAAAAACAAAAAATTATTTATATAGATCCGGAAGCGGATATTGATGTAAAAGCGTTAAAAGAGATATTAGATATAGCTTGTAAAATCTAAGCAGTTTTCTTAATTATTTTTCTGTAGTGATGATAGTTACGTCTTTTGTGTTCATGATAATTAGTCAGTTTTAAAGAAGTACTATTCATTAGCGTGCCAGCTAAATAAATTAAAAAAAGCGCAAAGAACATTACCGCAATAAATAATGTGCTGCTGTTTTTTTGTAAAGGATTAAACTGTTCTGCAGTTATTGCTGTTACCGAACCTGCAAATAAAATTATGGCGCTAACAAGAATTATTCGTTTCGAAATCATTCTTACTTTTTCTTTTGTTTTCATAAGGCTCTTTTTTAAAAGATTTGTACATAGTAAGTGTATCTACCTGTTTTTACGGGGAAACTAAAGTAGAGTTACTTTAAATAGACTGCTTTGTACATCTGGTAAGTCTGAACCAATATCTGGTTACCTTTTACATTTAATGTAAAAGCAAGAACTAATAAGATCTATTAAAAATTACTTTATTGCCTTTAGACTTAGATCAAGGCTTTTGATATGATGCGTTAATGCGCCGATAGAAATATAATCAACACCACATTTGGCGTAAGCAGTAATATTACTTTCATTTATTCCACCCGAAGATTCTACCTCAAATTTTCCATTTATGAGCTTAACTGCTTCTAATGTTTGTTGTGGTGTATAATTATCAAGCATGATGCGCTTAACACCTCCATGCTTTAATACTTTTTTCACATCTTCCAGTGTGCGTGTTTCCACCTCAATGGCTAATTTCTTTTTCTTTTTTTTAAGGTAAGTATTAGCAGCATCAATAGCTTCTATAATTCCACCTGCAAAATCAATGTGATTGTCTTTTATTAAGATCATATCGTACAAGCCATAACGGTGGTTGGCGCCGCCACCAATAATTACAGCCCATTTTTCAAAAAAACGAAAACCAGGGGTTGTTTTGCGGGTATCAATTACAATGGTTTTTGTGCCTTTGCATAAAGTTTGTAGATATGCTGTTTTGGTAGCAATACCGCTCATGCGTTGCATGATATTCAAAACAAGGCGTTCTGCCGTTAATAATTTTTGAGTGTTACCTTCAACAATAAAGGCTATATCACCTTTTTTTACTTTGGTACCATCCTTAATAAATACTTTAAGTTTAAAATTCTTGTCAACTTGTTTAAAGATCTTTTGCGCGGCTTCAATGCCTGCAATAATGCCGTCTTCTTTTACAAGCAAATGCATTTTACCTCTATGGTTTTTTGGAATGGTGGAGAGTGAAGTATGATCACCATCTCCAACATCTTCAATAAAGGCATCGAGAATAAATTGCTTGAAATTAAAGTGCTTTTGGTGAAGTTTAATAAAATCAGTCATTATCGTTTTCTATACGAAATTGCGCTATGAGGTTTCTTCTTAATAAAATAGAGACCCTGAATTTTCCATTGCTGGTCTCTAAAGTGCCTGTAATATATTGTGAACCGTTATTTACTGAACTTACGTGACTGTTTGAAAATGTTTTAACGGTATGTTTTTCAAAAAAGAATTTGATATTGGCTTCGGCTTGTGCCTTGCTTAAAACGTCTTCCTGGTTAATGATCTTGATAGAAACTTTTTCATCAAAATACTTTACCAGTTCGCTTGATTTACCTTGCTTTAATCCAGCAACAATTTCATCACTCGGTTCAACACCGGCAAAAAAAAGGCTGAATAAAAAGTAAAAGATAGTTATCGTTATTTTCATGGCTATACTACAAAGTTAATAATTTTTTCGCAATTTTAACAAATGAAGATCTTATTGCTTCAAATAGATAAAACGCAGGATAGTTACTTAGCCGAAGGCATTGAAATATATGCAAAACGGTTGAAGAACTATACCACATTTGAGATAAGTACAATTAATGTGCCAAAAGCCGTAAGGCAGCGTAGTCATAATGAGCAAAAGCAGGAAGAGGCTAAGCTTATTTTGGCCGCTGTTTTGCCTGAAGATCAGCTTATTTTATTGGATGAAAAAGGAAAAGAGTATTCTTCTGTTGAATTTTCAAATTTTATTTCGCAAAAACAAAACGCGTCTGTAAAACGCCTGGTATTCTTAATTGGCGGGCCTTTCGGCTTTAGCGATCTAATTTATAAACGCGCAAATTCAAAAATTTCTTTATCACAAATGACCTTTTCTCATCAAATGGTAAGATTGTTTTTTGCTGAACAATTATACCGCGCCTACACCATTTTAAAAGGTGAAAAATACCATCACGAGTAAGCGTTAAAAAAGTATAAATCAATCAAAAAAAGTCCAACTAATACCTAATCTAAAGGCTCTGTCGGTTTGATAATAGCCCTTCGCGAATGAATAATTAGTGCCAGCAAAGCCAAATAAAGCATTCTCTACTTTAAGGAAAAAATTTACAGGCCTTATTCTTGCATTAAGATAAACATCTAAAAAAGGGTAGGGTGTTGTTTTAAAATTTTCCTGTAAATAAAACGCTTGTGTTGAAGGCATATAACCATAAGCATAAAACGAATCATACATTTGTAACTGACCACCAATTTGTAACTGAAGATTATGCTTAAAGAAAATGCCGGTATAAAATAATTTAGCTGTTGCCTGGTGTTTTGGCATACGCACATAAGTTGTGTTAGATGTATTTTGCAAACGATAATCTATAGAAGTGCCAAGATGTTTAAAGAACACTTTTGTGAAGGTTAAATTCACACCTAAATTGGTAAGTGTGGTTGCGTACTGTCTTGGTAAGGCAACATTATCAAAATATAAATAGTTGTTTATATTTTGAATAAATACAGAAGAAGAAAAATATTTATTAAAACTAAATCCTAAAATGGCCTGAGTTTGTTGCTGCGAGTGGTAGCCGTTATTGAACCATGTAAAATGATTACTAACCCAATAATTGTAAATATAATCTGCCGAGCGATCTTCTGCCAATAAATTTAAGTATAGATAACGTTGTTTGGCGCCATTCAACAGTAACACGGTTTTATTTTCTGCTTTATAGTTGCCTTTGTTAGTGCCACCAAAAATGTATTGAAAATTAAAATGTGTTTGAATTTCTTTTTGATGATCTTTTGCAACCTGGTTTTCTTTGCTGGTTAAAACTTTTTTAAATGTAAGATCAGCTGTAGCAATATGATTTAAAAACACACTATCTGCTTTTTGCCAAACCTGGTTTATTTCATTTTTGTAACCAACCGAAAATGCGAAATTAGAATTGGTTGTAACAGCGGCATAATTAATTTCGTTGTTGAATTTTCTTACGTGTGCGCTATCATTAGTTCTCAGGGTATCTAAATAAGTGATGATATAATAATTGTCGTTTGCAATATTTTCATCTTTGTATTGATATGAACTGAAGGCAAAACCCGATTTAAATTGTAAGAAGTGATTTACTTTGGTGGAAGAATCTTTTTTATTTAACCTGAAATAAGGATTGAACGTAACTTTTAATTCCCTGTTATCACGCGTGGCATTATTTAATTTTACAGGAAATAATTCTTTATTCTGAAGCATGGTTACGTCATTTAAGCTGTCTGCTGCAATGCCACCGTTTTCTTTATTCTTATTACCGTTATTAAGAACATAAAAATAATATCCAAAGCGTTCTTTTTTAGTTATGTAATTACTTGAAAGATAAAAATTGTTGGTATAGCTTTGCTGTTTTAAATAATAACCTTGCGATGTGTAGCGGCTAAATTTTATAGCAACATTTACTCTTTTGTAAGTATGCGTAAAAAGCATTTTAAAGGTTTGGAATTTTTTACTTCCTGCAATTCCGGTTAAATTGGCATAAGGGCCTTTTGTGCGATAATAATTTACCTGGCTCTCAGAATACATGTCGTTTTTATATGGTGGCGTATAAAAATTAAAGCCAAGATCATTTGTGCCATAGGTAAGCTGATAATTTGGGGATGGCAAACCAATGTTGCCTAAAAAATTTCGTGGAAAATAGTTATGGATGTTAATGATGCTTGAATCAGGATAAATAAAATGGTATTTGGTGATGGGGTTATTTTTTTCGGTTTTAAATGAAATATAAGTTGGATCAGTTGAATAAAACACCTGTGACCTGGAAATAAAGCTTAAACAAATGAACAAACACAACCATGCTTTTTTCAGGAGGTAAAATGATGTTTTTTGTTGGGAAATAAAATGCATTTGGCTGTTTAAACGTAAATTACTAAGGTAAAACTAATAAAATTTTACGTAACACAATTTAAAGAAAGTTAAATGGTATTTTATTTTTGAATAGCCCGTTACTATTGGCTTTCAGGTACATTAAAATTTGTCAAAGAAATGCTCTTCCACATCAAAAGTTGATTTTAATCCAACTTCTTTGTAATCGGTAGCCAACCATTTTTCAGCGATCTCTCTGCCTTTGTTTTTTAGGTTAGATAAAAATTCCCATGAGGTATTCATTTTGCTGCTATAGCTTAACTGGCTTAATGCATCATAACCGCTTATAGTATGAACGAAGATCTCGCGGTTGATCTTATCATCTGATTTTAAAATACCGTTTCTGATCAATTCATTTCTATAGTGAATTAATTTCATTTCGTTTATTAAACTGCTATTGAACGAGATCTCATTTACACGATCTGCAATATCTCTTGCTGTTGTTGGCACCGAATTTATATTTATGGAATTGATCTTTACCAATACAATATCTCTTAAGCTTGTATTTGTAATAATGGGAAAGATAGGAGGGTTACCCATGTAACCGCCATCCCAATAAAACTGGCCTTCAATTTCAACAGCCTGGAATAAAAATGGCAAACATGCCGAAGCCATCACAGCATCAACTGTAATTTCTTTATTCGAAAATATTTTCGCTTTGTTTGTTTTTACATTTGTAGCGCAAATAAAAAGTTTCTTTTTATTGTAACGTTGTAGTTCTTCAAAGTCAATTATATTGGTTAAAATGTCACGAAGCGGATTGTAATTGAAAGGATTAAAATTATATGGAGAAAGAACCTGTGTAATAGCATTGAACATCATATAACCTGTGCTATTATAGATATCGCCCTGACCATATGTTTTATCTAAAACACCCGGCTTAAATAAAAAGCTTCCGCTTAGTGCAATTTTGCGCCAAAGCTCTTCTAATAATTCTTTTGCTTTTGCTGGTCCGCCAATATGCAAACCGTAAGCGCACGTTACCGCATTTACAGCGCCGGCACTTGTGCCGCACATGGCTTCTGCAACAAGATTCTCTTCTTCCAGTAATCTATCTAATACACCCCAGGTAAATGCACCATGCGCGCCACCACCTTGCAGGGCAATACCTACGTTTTTCTTGTCTAGTTTCATTTAAGTTTTTTGAATATCCTATAAATATAAAATTTTAAAATTGAAGCCAAAATTTTTTTGTCAACAAATTAGGGGGTTTAATCTAAAATACTAAAGGAAAATAGCTTAAAGCTCGTTCAGGGCCTGTATTGCAGCCTCAAAATTAGGTTGGATCTTTAAACACATATTATAGTCGGCTTTTGCGCTTTCTTTATCTTTTAGCTTAGCGTAGGTATATCCTCTCGCGAAATAAGCCTGTGCAGAATTGGGATTTAAGGCAATAGCACTGGTAAAATTCTCTAGTGCAATTTTATTATCCTTTTTTATTTCTAAATAGATAGCGCCAAGGTTATAATAACAATTTTCACAATTTTTGTTTTTTTGAAGAATAGATTTATATTCTATAATAGCTTCATCAATTTTTCCAAGATCCTGTAGCAATTTTGCGCGGGCATAAATAGTGTTTTCATTGGAAGGATTGATCTTTAAAGCATTATTATAATACTCTAGCGCAAGTGGATTTTTTCGCGCAGCATATATAACACCAAGATCAATAAATGCATTTTCGAATTTACCATCTTGTTCAATTGCCGTCTCTAAACTTGAAACGGCCCTTGTTGTATCACCGCTTTCGCGATAAATACTACCTTTTAGGTAATAAGCTTTTGCCGACCTGTCGTTTATTTTAAGAGCTTTGTTTACATAGTCAATTCCTTTTTGATATTGTCGTACAAGAAAATATAATTCAGACAATTTTAAAAGGGCATCTGCATTATCAGGAAATTTTTTTTCAACGCTTTCTAAAGATTCTTTCGCTAAGCGCGTATTATTTTGCGAATAATAAGCATCTATTAAAGCCATGTAGTATTCTGCTTTGGTACTATCTATTTTAATAGCGCGTTTGGCATCATTAACGGCTTCAGGTAATTGTTTCAATGAAATATAAATGCCTGAACGCTTAACGTATAAGCCCGCGTTGCCCGGATCCTTTAATAATTCAGCGTTTACCGCTTTTAAGTCTGGCGAATTTAATTTAATGCTTAAGCTATCGGCAATTTTATTTTCTACCTGTTCTTTAGGATCAGTTTTACATGAACTTAATGCTGTAAAAAAAATAACAGCGTTAAAAAATAAAACAAACTGTTTTTTATAAAATTTAAAGATCATTGGCGTTCGCAATTAATTCAGCAACATCTAATACTTTGGTCTTATCTTCTTTATTAAAGTGCTTTACACCATCTGTCATCATTGTATTGCAAAACGGACAGCCAACCGCAATTACATCCGGATTTAAAGCTAATGCTTCTTCTGCACGTTGTACATTCACTTCTTTATTTCCTTTTTCTGCTTCTTTAAACATTTGCGCTCCGCCGGCGCCACAGCATAATCCTTTTGCTTTGCTACGTTTCATTTCAGCTAACTCCACATCCAGTTTTTCAATTATTTCACGTGGTGCTTCATAAATATCATTACCTCTTCCTAAATAACACGGATCGTGAAAAACAATTTTCTTGCCTTTAAATTCTCCACCCTGAACTTTTAATTTTCCCTGGTTAATTAATTCCTGCACTAATTGTGTGTGATGAACTACTTCGTAATTTCCGCCCAAAGCAGGATATTCATTTTTAATTGTATTAAAGCAATGCGGGCAACCTGTTACGATCTTTTTTACATTGTAGCCATTCATAACCGTTATGTTTTGCATGGCCTGCATCTGGAATAAAAACTCATTTCCCGAACGTTTTGCCGGATCGCCGGTACAACCTTCTTCTGAACCTAAGATAGCGAACTTAATATTTACATGATTTAAAATACGAGCAATAGCTTTTGTGATTTTTTTTGCGCGGTCGTCAAAACTACCGCTGCAACCCACCCAAAATAAAATTTCGGGAGTTTCTCCTGCAGCTATCATTTCTGCCATCGTTGGTACTTTTATCGTTGACATAATTTCTTTTTTAATTTTCGTTGGTCCAGTTTGCACGATCTGCCTGGCTAAATTGCCATGGCGCACCGTTGTTTTCAATATTGCTGAACATATTATTTAATTCAGGACGTGTATTACTTTCTTCCATCACCAAATATCTTCTTATCTCTACAATAATAGCTAAAGGATCAATATTTACCGGGCATTCCTGCACGCAGGCATTACAAGTATTGCAGGCCCAGATCTCTTCATGCTTAATGTAATCACCAATTAAAGCTTTTCCGTCATCAACAAATGTGCCTTTATTCTTATCAATATTTTTTCCAACTTCTTCCAACCTGTCGCGTGTATCCATCATAATTTTACGTGGCGATAATGATTTGCCGGTCATGTTTTGCGGACAAGCAGATGTGCATCTACCACACTCAGTACAGCTGTAGGCATCCATCAAATTTTTCCAGCTAAGGTCCTGTACATCTTTAACACCAAAGCGTATAGGATTATTAGGGTCTGTTTTTGCAACATAAGCCGGATCAAAATTCGGTGCAACAACATCAGTTACCGAATCCAAAGTAGTGAGTTCGCCTTTTGGTTTTAAGTTAGAGAAATACGTGTTTGGAAAGCCTAATACAATGTGTAAATGTTTTGAGAAGGGTAAATAATTTAAAAAACCAAATACCATTAAAATATGTCCCCACCAGCCAATACGTTCAACAATATGCAAACCGTTATCAGACATGCCGCCAAATAATAAAGGGCCAACATGTTTACTGATAGATAAACCTAAAGAACCATCGTTTAAATTTGCAGCATGTGATAAACCTCTTGAATATAAAACTTCATCGGCGCCATTCATCATAAAAATAAAACAGATAAGGGTTAGCTCACCAATTAAAATAAAATTTGCATCTAATTTTGGCCAGCCGTTTAATTCATTCATTACAAGGCGTGGTACTTTTAATAAATTTCTTCTTGCTAAAAAAGCAATGGTGCCAATAAATGCCAATACAGAAAGGATCTCAATAAAGCTTACAGCAAATGTGTAAAGTCCTCCAAGAGATTCTCTAAAAATGCGGTGGCTGCCACTGATACCATCAACAATTATTTCTATTAATTCTATTTGTGTAATAATAAAAGCAGTGTATAAAAATAAATGCAGTATAGCCGGAATTGGGCGTGAGAACATTTTTTGCTGGCCTAATGCAACAAGTAGCATCGTTTTTAAACGCTGAGCTTTATTATCAGTAAGTGGAATGTCTTTGCCTAAAAGAATATTTCTGTGGATCTTTCTTACATTGATAGCAAAAAAAACAGAAGCACCCATTAAAAGTAAAGCGAAGATGATTGAGCTTATCATATTTGTTCTCTAAGGATTAACGGGTTTGCGGGACTTTCTTCCAAATACTGAAAAGTGTATATAACGCTCAGGATTTAAGCGAAGGTCCTTTAGCAATTTATCCAGATCTTCAGAGGATTTATTTAAGTTGTTGTATAATGAATCGTTCTTTAATAATTTACCCGCTGTTCCTTGCCCTTCGTTGATCTTGGCAAGCATAATATTTAATTCTTTCATTGACTTATCGGCGTTTGCAATGGCATCTTTTAATTGGGCTTTTGCTAAACTATCGGTCATACTGCTTACATTATTGATGATGGCATCTATCTTTTGTCCGTTCCTGCTTAAATTAGTTGTGATCTGGTTTAAGTTAGAAAGTACGCTTGATATCTTCACTTTTTCTGATCCAACAAGATCATCTAATTTATAAGCAGTTTGTTCTAAAGTTAAAATGGCTTTACGAACGCTTTCAAAAGATTTTTCAAGATTATCGCGCGTTTTTGTATTTAAGATTAAGCTAACAACTGTCATCACACTATCCATACTGCTAATCAGATTTTCGGCTTTTGCCTGTATTGGAGCAATACGCTTATCTAATGATTCTTTAAACCCTTCTTCAGAAGCAGCTATCAAAGTGTCGCCGCTTTTTACGATCTCTTTTTCTTCGCTGTAAATGATCTCAACTGCTTTTGACCCTAAAAGATCGGAACTAATAGCTTTTGCAATGGATCTTTTTGGGATCTTAACATCTTCTGTCAATAAAAATTTTACAAGTACCTGTGTTTTTCCATCTTTTTGTATCAATGAAATTTCATTTACCTGGCCAATTTTATAACCGTTAATTAATAATGGGTTGGCGGGAATTAAATTGTCAATTTTTGGATAAACCGCGTAGAGATAATATTTATGCGAAAAAAGATTAGAGCCTTTTAAAAAATTAATGCCCCAAATGAAAGCGGCAATGGCACAAATTACTACTACTCCTATTTTAAATTCTTTACTTACCTTCACAAAAAAAGTATCTATTTTTAAAGCATAAATATATGCATTTTTTATTGATTAAAACAGTGCTAAAATGAGCCAAAAACTAAAAAATGAAGAGCTGAACCGCCTGAGTGTCAATGAATTTAAAGATGCTCAAAAGCAACCCGTTATTGTTGTGTTGGATAATGTGCGAAGTCTTAATAATGTAGGTTCGGCTTTTAGAACCGCCGATGCCTTTCTTATTGAAGAAATTATTTTGTGCGGCGTTACGGGAATTCCTCCAAATAAAGAAATAGAAAAAACTGCTTTAGGTGCAACTTCTACTGTAAAATGGACACACTTTAAAACAACTTTAGAAGCAATTGATCATTTAAAGGAAAAAAATTACAGCTGTTATGCTGTTGAGCAAGCTACAAAAAGCATTGCTTTAAATGAATTTAAGCGTACTGATAAACAATTGGCTTTGGTATTTGGTAACGAGGTTTATGGTGTAGAGCAGGAGGTTATTGATACTTGTAATGGGGTAATTGAAATACCACAATTAGGCACTAAACATTCTTTAAATATATCAGTAAGTATTGGTATTGTATTGTGGGAGATCTTAAAACCCAGTCGTTAAAAGGCGTTAAAAACACACTAAACAAGGTCGTTTTCCTTTCTTAAATTATAATTTCTCAAATTATTTCCCGTTTCAAATGAACTTTGATTATGTATGCGTGTACAGGTTATCAGTAAGCATGCGGAAATAATTTAAGTACATCATGTCCTGAAAGATTTTAAATAAAAACTTGTATAAATGTATGCCGCAAAAAACAGGTAAATTTTCTCTCCTCAGCGATGAAGAGTTGATGTTCTGTTTGAGCAATGGCGAGGTTTTGGCCTTTGATGAGATATATATAAGGTATAGTAAGCGTTTGTTTGGATACTATATCCGTATGCTGAATTTTGATAGAGAGTTAGCGCAGGATGCATTACAAGATCTGTTCTTAAAAATTGCTGAAGCGCCCGAAAAATTTGATAAAAGCCGTTCTTTTAAAACCTGGATCTTTTCTGTGGCATCAAATAGTTGTAAAAATTATTACCGTCACAAAAAAGTTGTATTAAAAACAAATGAAGAGATAAAATATACAATGGACGAAGTAAACGATTCTGTTTTTTTTAACACTGCAAATAAAATGGATACTAAAATTTTTTATGATATGCTTGAAGAAGCTTTGAACGAATTAGCAATTGAAAAAAAGGAAGCGTTTATTTTAAAATACCAGGAAGAAAAAACAATTGCTGAAATAGCACTGATACAGGATTGTCCGGAAGGAAGCGTGAAATCAAGACTACACTATACTATAAAAGTTTTAGAAGAAAAATTAAAAATATTTAAACCCGTAAGTTAAAATGGAAAATAATAAAGAGTTTGAAAAGATGATAAGGGATGGCATGTCGATCGATGCTTTAGAAATTAACGAGCCCGAGCTTTCTCTTGTTGAAGAAGCAAGAAAAAAAATCTTGTTAAGAAAAAAACCTATGGCAAAAGAAACACTTTCTTTTAACTGGTTAATAGAGATGATACAATCAAAATTAAAATTTTACCAGGTTGGCGTTTCTGTTTTATTAACCTGTATTTGCCTTGCTTATTCTTTAGAAACGGTTGAAAATAGCAGTAGTGTGAGCATTGGTAGTAATTACAATAATAACATGATTACAGCTAAAAACACTACTGTCTCTGTTAACAGCTCAACATTACTCACGAGTATACCAACGCTCATTATCCGAAACTAACATGGCCTTTCATAGCAATTTAAAACCACTCAGGCAACCAACGTTTCCCGAGCTTACAAACACGTTCAAATATTTCAATTTTCTTACGCATAAAACGGCTATGCTTATTATTGGTGTCGTTGGTTTTTTGTTCTACATCGGTTCTATTAACGGTGAATATGCTTTAGATGATGGAATTATTATTCATCAAAACGATCATGTATTAAAAGGGGTAAGAGGAGTAAAAGATATTTTAACCAAAGATGCCTTCGAAAGTTTTTATCGCCGCATGTGTGCTACCGATCAGTTAGCCGGTGGTCGTTATCGCCCGCTTTCGGTTGTAAGTTTTGCTATTGAACAAGAATTTATTGGCTCATACAGAACCGGTTTGTATTTAAAGGTGGAAGACTTAAACAAAAACGGTGTTCTTGATAAAGGTCTTGTAAATTACACCACGCCTTGCGGCAGACCCGAAACCAATTATGAGTTTAATGATTTTGTTGATTTGAATGGGGATGGAAATGTTCAACAAAACGAATGTTATAATTGCTGGGATACAAATAAAAATTTTAAGAACGATGCTGACGAAGATCTGAATGTAGATGGGATATTTAATGAAGTAGATTGCCAGGTTTACGGCGCACAGGTTCGTCACTTCAATAACATCTGGGCCTTTGCCTTAGGATGCGTGCTTTTATATCAGGTTTTTTCGCGTTATTTTTTTCGCACAAATCAGGACCTTGCTTTTTTAGCAGCCTTAATATTCACCATGCACCCGGTACATTCAGAAGCCATTGCCAATGTAAAAAGCAGGGATGAGATCTTCTCGCTTATTTTTATCTCGCTTACTTTTTTATACACCTTTAAATTTATTGAGACAAAAAAAATAAAACAGCTTTTGTTGGCATCGCTAATGTTTTTTCTTGCTTTACTTTCAAAAGAATATGCAGTTATGTTGCTTATATTAATACCTATTGCTGTTTATACCTTTACTGAAAATGATTTTGAGATAAGATCCTTTTTTAAAACGCAGGAATTTAAAAAAACACTTTATGTGGGTCTTACCTTTGTTTTTTGCGCAGTTATGATGTTGTATATAAAACGCAATTTTGATATGCACGCATTGGCGAACACAAAGCCTATAAGATCATTCTGGATCTTTCCATTTTTATTTTTAGGTGTTGGTATTTATTTATTGGCTGCTTATAAGAAAAATAATTTCCATAAATTATTAAGCTGGTTTTATTTTGTAATGCTAATTTATTTGGCCATGCGTATTGGTTCGGTAAAATTAAAACCTGGTGTACCGGATACAGAGATCTTAAATAACCCATATTTATTAGCAAATGGTGAAGAACGTTTTTGTTCGAAAGTGTATGTATTGTTTAAATATATAGGACTTTTATTTTTCCCACATCCTTTATCATCCGATTATTCTTACAATTCAATTGAATACCGTCATTTTACAAGTTGGGATTTTATAGTTTCACTGATATTGCATATTGGTTTGGTAATTGCTGCAATTTATTATACAATTAAAAAACATATTCTTGGTTTTGCATTAATGACATACATATTTTTTGCGTTAATGATTGGTAACGTTTTAATGGATATTGGGGCCACTATGGGTGAACGTTTGATCTTTCATGCATCTATAGGTTTTTCAATTGCTGTGGCTTGGTTGATTTTAAAAGGTCTCGAAAAATTAAATGTAGTTTCCTTCAATTTAAAACGTGTTGGTCTTTCTGCTTTTATTTTATGTATCGGATTTTTATTTGGTTGTAAAACCTGGGAGCGAAGTCTTGATTGGAAAAACGATGTTACCTTATTTTTAAAAGACGTGAAAACAATGCCTAATTCTGTTTTGGCACTTGGCAATGCCGGGGCACGTTGGGTAGATCTTTCCGATACAAAAGAAGTAACCGGTGTGCAGGTTGTTGGCCAGGACTCCACATGTTATAATGATTATAACGGCACATTACATATCACAGATGAAGAAGTAAAAGCAGGAGGGTATTCTTCGAGGAGAGAAACGGCGCTTTACAAAGGAATAGGGTTTTTAAAACATGCAATAGATCTGCATCCACGTTATGTAAATGGTTATTTAAATTTAGGTTTGGCTTATATGAAATTGAATAAAGATTACGAAACACTGTTTTATTTAAAACAAGCTGAGCGTTTGTATCCTAATAATCCATACTTAAGAAATTACTATATTGTTTTTTATAATAATTTAAAAAATCAGGGCGCTACCGCTTTTAACCACGGCCGGATGGATTCTGCCGCCTTAGCTTATAGAAAATGCACATTGCTTGATCCTTATAATCCTGAAGGTTGGTATAATTTAGGCGGATCTTATTTTAATCAAAAAAAATATGTAAAGGCCAAACAAGCCTGGGACAGGGCCTTGCAATTAAACCCAAATTACGAAGAAGTAAAACGTGTAATGCAAATGATCACAAAAGAAATGTTAGGGGTTTCAGAGGGGACAAACGTTTTATCTTCGCCAAAAGTGCAGGTGAAAGGATAAGAAGTTTTTGAAATTATTTATTCATCACCCCATTTTGAATGCGGATGCTTTCTTCGTGTAAAAGCTGACAGATCTTTTCTACATGATTTCTTGAAATGCCTAATTTTTCAGCAAGCTGGGCGCGGGTTCTCAAAATTTCCTGCCAGCGCTCTAACTGAAAAATAGTAATGTGGTGTTCTTTTTTATACGTACCAATTTCTTCAATAATTTGCGTACGCTTTTTTAGAACATTAATTAATTCTTCATCTACTTCATCAATAATATTTCTTAGCTCTGCTAATTTATCAATTACTGCATCATCACTTGCGCGTTGTTTGCGTAAAATTAATTTCGAAATTAATCCACCTAATTGTGTTGGTGTTAATTGTTGTTCAGCGTCACTTAAAGCAATTGATGGATCGAAATGTGATTCTATCATTAAACCATTCATGCCAAGATCTAATGCTTTTTGCGCCACCGATGGAAGTAATTCACGGTTACCACTAATATGGCTTGGGTCGCAAATAATTGGCAATTCAGGAAACAATGTTCTTAATTCAATTGGTAATTGCCACATAGGTTTGTTGCGGTATTTTGTTTTACCATACACATAAAAACCACGATGAATAGCGGCCAATTTAGTAATGCCACTGTTACTTACGCGCTCAATAGCGCCTACCCATAATTGCAGGTCGGCATGAATTGGGTTTTTTACCATTACCGGCACATTCACGCCCTTTAAAACATCGGCAATTTCCTGAACACTAAAAGGATTAACGGTTGTGCGAGCACCTATCCACAATACATCAATACTATATTTTAAAGCCAGTTCGGTATGTTGTGCATTGGCAACTTCAACGGCGATTTTAAAACCAAATTCTTTTTTTATTTCTGCCAGCCATTTTAATGCTTCTTCGCCTTTTCCTTCAAAAGCATTGGGGCGGGTGCGGGGTTTCCAAACGCCGGCCCTGAATAAACTCACTTTATTGAGCGCTTTTAGGCCTTTGGCGGTCTGTTTTAGTTGCGCTAACGATTCGGCACCGCAGGGACCCGCAATTAGCAGGGGTTCTGAGGTAGATTGTAACCAGGTATTTAAGGGCGAAATGATCATTTTTCAAGCAAACAGTTAAAGGAAAGGAATGTTTGAGACCCGAAAATTACCCTTTTTATGGTATTTAAAAAACTAAATCCTTCAACTAGCTTTATAACATGAATTTAGAGAATTTAGAAAAGCCAAAAACACCTGTGTTTTTTCAAAATAATTGCCCTTTAACCGTTTTTGCAGATTGTTGCAAAAAGAAAAAAGATTGCTGTAAAAATTTTAAAAAAGGCGACCGTTGTAAGAAATGTCCCGGTAGAAAATAGTTTTTGAGATATATTGTTTGAGTAAAAGTAAAAAGCCATCGAAAATTTTCGGTGGCTTTTTTGTTTTGGGTGGGTGTTGTGATCGTAAAGATTTAAGTATTTTTTTGGCCGAATGAATTTGAGTTATTAAAACGCTGGTCCATAAAAGCTTTTGTTAGGCCATCTTTTTCTAAACTAAAATGAAGATGGAACATCATATCCTTGTATTTTTCTTCCTCTTCTTTTTGGCAATGGATCCGTAGCTTAAATTTTACATGTGATAATGCTTCTAAAGACTTAAAAACAAAATTGCTTTGAAACCTGTCTAAAGTAAATGTAGAAAAGCTGGAGCGGTTATCTTTAACAAACCTAAAAGGCAGATCGTTAATACAAACGGTGCAACTGTTAATTTCCAAAGCTCTTGCATCGCGACACACAAGTTGTTGTGGGATGATTTTTTTACAATCAAAGTTTGTGATATAAAACTCGTTTGAAATATTATTTTTCAAAAAAACAGGAAGAAGTTTCATGGCTCTATGATTTGTGAACCACAATAATATTTAAAAGCACAACAAAGTACAATACGTTTAAATACGTAATTTACTTGATTTAGAAGGGTTTTAAAGAGTTTTAAGCTATAACATAGCCAGTTCAGTGGCTTTTTTGATAAGTGCAGCAGTATTATGCACTTCCAGTTTAAGTAAAAGATTTTGCCTGTGAGTATCTACCGTTCTTTTAGAAAGGCTTAATTGTTTCGCAATAGCATCATTTGTCATACCGGTTGCAACCAGTTTAAGTATTTCGGTTTGGCGCCTGGTGATATGAATTTTTGAACTATTTTTTTCATTCTCTCTTTTTTCTTCAGAGTCAATTATTTTTCCTGAAACATCGCTGGCATAATATTTTTTTCCAAGTAAAATAGTTTCAATTGCTTTTATCAATTCGTTTGGCGAAATATTTTTAAGTACATAGCCTTTTACACCCACCTTTATCATATTAGTAATATAAGTGTACTCATCATAATTAGATAATGCCAGGATCTTAGATTTTGGTCTGTGCATCAATATCTGTTCTACGGTTTGCGCGCCGTTCATTTCAGGCAATTGGTAATCTACTAATATGATATCAAATTCTTTATGTTTGATTATTGTAATTGCCTCTTCGCCACTTTCTGCCTCATCGATCTCAAAATTGTAACTGGCACTTTGTGTTTCCAGCATGGTTTTAATTCCATCCCTTACCAAGCGATGATCGTCAATTATTAATATTCTTAGCTTTTTCATTTTTTAATAATATTAATTTATAGTGGAATAATTATTAAATAAGTAGTTCCTTTTTTTGGCGCGCTTGTAATTGTTATAGATCCGTTATAAGATTTAACTCTCGACCTTACATTCAATAAACCCATTCCTTCTTTTCTTGCCTTAGCTATATCAAACCCCATACCGTTATCTTTTAAATTAATAACTAACCCTTTCTTTTCTGCCGTAATTTTAATATTTATTTTGGTTGGTTTACCATGCGTAATAGAATTATTTATGAACTCTTGTATGACCCTAAAGATAGTAAATTCTAAATTTTTACTGATTGAAAACTGGTCTTCATTAATAATAATTTTAAATTCCAGCTCATCCGAGATCACAATTTTACGGCACAACTCATTAACAGCGGCCTTTAAGCCTACGTTTTGAAGAGTTTGGGGCATCAGGTTAAAACAGATATTTCTAAGGTCGGATAATACATCTAAAATAGCGTCATTTGATTTTTCAACGATCTCGTTCTTCTTTTCATCGGGTAAATTATACGTATTGCGAAGTGTGCCTATGTAAAATTTTACCGCGGATAATTGTTGGCCCAAACTATCATGTATATCTTTCGAAAAACGGATCCTTTCCTTTTCCTGAGTATCATTAATGGTGCGCACAATTAAATTATCCACCTCTTCCTGTTTGGTGATGTTCTTGATAAAGCCGTGGTAACCTCTAAAATGGTTACGGTTATCGTTTATTTTATTAGAAGAAATAATACAGTCAATGATCTCACCTGTGGTATTAATAAGTTTGGTTTTAAAGTCTACAATATCGCTTTTAGCTTTTATTTTCTCTAAAAAAAGCTTTTTATCAATTGGGTTATAAATAAAATCTGAAATTTTGTGATTTAAAATTTCATGCGACCTTATTTTTAAGAGCTCAATTCCGGCATCATTAAGGTCCGATAGGTAATCTGTTTCATCGGAAATAAAAATAGAATCACTTGAATTCTGAAAAATGTTCCTGTATTTTTCTTCAGAAGCAATTAACTGTTCTTCGAAATTTTTTATTTGTGTAACATCCCTTATTGTTAAAATATAACCGGTACGTTGTTTTTTAGAATCAGTTAAGAATGACATGCTGCAAGACACAATGCAATTGGTTTTAGATCTTACCAGGCCTAAAATAGGATCGTTGTTTTGTGCAGAAGTGTTTGCTGAACTAAGCTGCTTTTTTAATTTATTAAACAGGGAGGTTTTGTTCATGCAGGTAAAAAAATCGTCTATTCTTTTATTAACAACAGGCCCTTCAGGTAAGCCAAGTTGATCTGAAATACTTTTGTTTGCAAGCTCAATGATCCCTTTTTTATTTAATACAAATACAGTATCTGAAACCGAATCAAAAATATTATTAAAATGGTTTCTTGAAATCGCGGTGGATTTTAACTCTTCACCAAGCATATTAACACTTGAAATAAAAGCGTCAATAGCATCTTTTTGTTTAGATAATTTGATCTTAGCGTCATAATTACCTAAAGAATATTCAATAAGTAGGTTACTTAATTTTATGAACCTGGGATCCAATTTTTAATGAAAGTTAATGTGATTTGAATTGCGCAAGCCATTTAAGCGCCTTCTGTTTATCAGTAAACATTTTTGAAGGCATTTTTTGTTTGGTTACCTTTAAAAAAAAATTGACCAAAAAAGTGCTGAAAACAGATTCTACAAGCATAGCTCCGGCTAAAACGCCGCTTTGCGATTCTTCAAGTTCAAAAAAAGCACGCGCTTCTTTTGTTGCACTTTTAACAAAGCGAACATCACCTAAACCGGGGTAAGCCTTGCCATCAGAAATTATTTTTCTGTCAGCAACTATTCTTTTTGCAACATCTAAAGTTATCTCCAGATCGGGTTTAAATTCGATCATTAAAATATCATTTTGGATTTCAAATTTTGCATAAGGAGTATCTAGCGTTTTCATGTTTTCGCGTGTTCAAATTTAGTGTACAATTCTTAAATAAAACTACGTATTTACACGTAGGTAATATTTCAAAAATACGCTTTTTATACGTTGTTGTCCAACTTTTAAATAAGCAATTTTGTTATAGATCTAGGGCATTTTTAATGCTTTTAAAATATTAATTATTATTTAATTTTCTAAATACACTACGTGGCAAAAAATAGCTCTTTTATCGACACAATTGACCAGATTATAACGGATGGGGTAAAAAAAGGAATCCTTCATTTGAACAATGATGATGAATTTTTACAAGGAAACCTCATAAAGTTAAAAGGAAAAGATGTGGTAAATTTTGGTTCCTGCAGTTATCTTGGTTTGGAATTTGACAGAAGATTAAAGGACGGGGCAATTGATGCCATTGAAAAATACGGCACGCAATTTTCAGAATCCCGGGCCTATGTTTCAATAAAATTATACAAAGATCTTGAAGAACATTTCGAAAAAATATTTAAAGCTTCGGTAATTATTTCACCAACCACAACATTAGGGCATATTGCAGCTATACCCGTTGTGGTTTCGCAAAATGATGCGGTTATAATTGATCACCAGGCGCACAACTCCATTCAAACAGCTTGCAATTTATTAAAACCAAAAGGCATACATGTTGAATTGGTAAGACATAACCGCCTCGATCTTTTAGAAGAAAGAATAAAAGAATTAAAAGGTAAACATGAAAAGATCTGGTACATGGCCGATGGTATTTATTCAATGTATGGCGATGCCTGCCCGGTAAAAGAAATTTATGCTTTGATGGATAAATACAAAGAATTAAATCTTTATGTTGATGACGCGCATGGAATGAGCTGTTTTGGAACTAATGGAAGCGGCTATGTAATGTCTTTTGGGCGTTTGCATCCAAGGGCTGTGTTAGCCGTTTCCTTAGCCAAAGCATTTGCAACAGGTGGCGCAGTTTTAGTTTTTCCTGATAAAGAATTAGCGCGTAAAGTAAGAACCTGCGGTGGCCCATTAATTACATCAGGCCCAATGCAGCCTTCGGCATTGGGCGCAGCGCTGGCTTCGGCTAAGATACATCTAAGTGATGAGATCTACGAGCTTCAAAATACTTTACAGGATAATATTCAGTTTGCAAGGTTGATGATCAAAAAATATGGTTTGCCAATTATTTCAACATCTTCTGCGCCTGTTTTTTTTATTGGTGTTAGTTTGCCCAAGTTGGGATACAACATGGTACACCGTATGCTGAATGAAGGTTATTATTTAAATCTTGGTATTTTTCCGGCAGTGCCAATGAAAAATACTGGTATTCGTTTTACCATTACCTGCTTACATACCTTTTTGCAAATAGAAAAAATGATAGAGCGTATGGCTTATCATTTAACCATTGCCATGCAGGAAGAAGAGATCACGCTTAATCAAATTTATTCTGCATTTAAATTACCCGTTCCGTCAGATGTTCAAATAGAAGAACAGGTTGTTTCTATTTTAAATGCAGGAAGTTTAATTGTTGAAAAACACAAGACCATTCATGCTATCGAACAAAACGAATGGGATACTTTATTAGGAAGTAACGGTTCTTTTGATTGGAAAGGCTTACAATTTTTAGAGCGATCATTCACAAATAATAAGATTGCAGAAGAGAATTGGGATTTTGATTATTTAATTGTTCGCGATGAAACAAATAAAGTTATACTCGCTACTTTTTTAACTACGGCTTTGTGGAAAGATGATATGCTTTCACACGCCTCTATCTCTGCCCAAATAGAAGAGCAACGTGTGAATGATCCTTATTTTTTAACTTCAAAAGTAGTTTCAATAGGTTCGTTATTGACGGAGGGTGAGCATTTATTTTTAGATAAAAATTCAATTCATTGGAAAGGCGCACTACAAATATTGTTTAAATACATTTCGCAATTACAAGAAAAATACGAAGCAAATAATATTATGCTAAGGGATTTTGTTTCTGAAGATCCTGAAATTGACTCTTATTTTGTTGATAACGGTTATTTTAAAATAAATATGCCAAACAGTTATGTTGTAGAAGATGTGAACTGGAAAAGCACAGATCAATATTTACAGCGTTTATCCTCCAACGGCAGATATGATGTAAAACGTTATGTGTTACGTGATGAAGATAAATTTGAAATAAAAGTTATCACAGATCCATCTGAAGCAGATCTTGAATTGTATTATAACATGTATTTAAACGTAAAGAATAATAGCCTTACATTAAATACATTTAATTTACCCTTTAAAGTGTTTAAAAATATGATATCCCATAAGCAATGGGATATTACAACACTTAGTTTAAAACCTGACTTTGATGTTAAAAGTTTAAACAAACCGCTGGCCGTTATGTTTTGTTATATAGCATGTAACAATTATATGCCAATGATATTAGGCCTCGATTATAGTTACCACAAAGAGTACAGGGTTTATAAACAGGCAATGTATAGTGCAATTAAAAGAGCTAAAGACCTTAATTGCAAAAAAATGTATATGGGTTTTGCTGCTGATAGTGAGAAGAAAATGTTTGGCGCAAAGGCGCGAACAACATATGGTTATATGCAAACCAAAGAAAACTATAATCTTGAGGTCTTGGGAAGTTATACTGCGTTTCAAAATAAGCAAGCCGTTAAGACAAAAAATGAGATCATATCTATTTAAATGCTTGAACTTTAAAACAGCATTAAAAATTAGGTTTATTGTAAATGAAATAATGTAAAGAGTAGGGATTTAACTTTATTGATCTTACTCAGTTTAAAAGATTAATAAACATGATTCTTTCAAAGTCTGAATTCTGTCAGTTCAGTTTAAAAGCCAAAAAAAGGTTGGTAATGGAATATGGGGAGCTATTGCTGGATAGATCTTTTGTGCAGGAAAAAGTGTGCATCTATAAGATCTATGAATTTCATGTGGAAGCAATTTATAATGCCCAAAATAACGAATTAATAAAGATGGAGCCTATTTTTAGTATTCCTTTATTAAAATATTATGTTACCAGCGATAGGAGAAAATAAATCTACAAATTTTTAAAAAGGTCTTCTTTTAAGATCTTAACACCATTTACGGCGGTTTCTTTTATATGCTTAAGATTTTTTACATAGTCAAGGTTAAAATCTCCCGGATCTACTAACCATTTTGGTGTTGTTACTTTTACAAAATTTAAAATGCCCGCTGCTGGATAAACGTTTAGTGAAGTGCCAACAACTACAAAAAGATCTGCTTGTTCAGCAGCAAAATTTGCCAGTTCCATTTGTGGTACATCTTCTCCAAACCAAACAATATGTGGTCGTAATTGAGAACCTTTTTCACATTTATCACCAATAATGATCTGTGATTTTTTTAGCGGATAAATTAATGTTGGATCAGCGGTGCTTCTTGCTTTCATGATCTCACCATGCAAGTGCAGTACGTTTTTACTTCCTGCCCGCTCGTGCAGATCATCTACGTTTTGTGTAACAACCTGTACCTCGAATTTATTTTGTAATTCGGCAATAAATTCATGCGCAGCATTTGGCTTTGCTGCTATTACCTGTTTACGGCGTTGATTGTAAAACTCTAAAACAAGGTCGCGGTTTTTAACCCACGCTTCGGGGGTTGCCACATCTTCAATACGGTGTTCTTCCCAAAGGCCGCCTGAGTCGCGGAATGTTTTAATTCCACTTTCGGCGCTTATTCCAGCGCCAGTAAAAACTATCAGGCGTTTTTTGCCCATATTTTATAAATTCTCTTTCGTAAATTTTAAAATTTTTGTGAAGATATGCAAACGCGTATAGCCACCACTTATTCCATGGCTTTTATTTGGGTAAAGCATAAAATCGAATGGAATATTATTTGCCACCATCGCATTTGCCAATTCCATACTGTTTTGCATGTGTACGTTATCATCGGCACTACCATGTATCAATAAAAATTTTCCTTTAATGCCTTTCACAAAATTAGTTGGTGAGTTATCTTCATAACCACTTTTATTATCTTGTGGTTTGCGTAAAAAACGTTCTGTATAAATGTTATCGTAATATTTCCAGTTAGTTACCGGCGCAACGGCAATTGCAGCCTTAAAAGTATCACCACCTTTTGAAATTAATAACGACGCCATATAGCCACCGTAGCTCCATCCCTGGAAGCCTATGCGGTTCTTATCTACATAAGATAATTTACCTAAATATTTTGCTACTTCAATTTGATCAATAGTTTCAAGTTTACCTAATTGCATGTAAGTACTGTGTTTGAATTGACGGCCACGGCCTTGTGTACCTCTGTTATCAACACAAACAACCATATAACCTTCCTGGTTCAATAAGTTATGCCAAAAATAATCAACACCATCCCATGCGTTATTCACTTCGTTAGCGCCTGGCCCACCGTAAGCATACATGTATACTGGATATTTTTTTGTCGAGTCAAAATTTTGTGGTCTTAATGTCCAGCCATTTAGTTCAACTCCTTCAGAAGTTTTAAATGTGAAAAATTGTTTGGTAGATAAACTGTAATCTTTCATTACTTTTTTTAAAGCAGAATTATCTTGCAGCACTTTTATAGTTTTACCATCAATGCTGTTTAATTCATAAACCGGTGGTGTATTGGCATTACTATAACTTGAAATGTAATATTTATAACCCGGTGTAAATTCAAAGCTTGTAAAACCTGCTTTAGTAGACAAACGTTTTTTATCTTTCCCGTTTAATTTAATACTGTATACATCACGGTTAATAGCACCATTCTCGGTTGATTCGTAGTAAAGTGTTTTTGAATCTTCATCAAAGCCTGTAAATTCAGTAACTTCCCAAGGGCCTTTAGTGATCTGGTTAATTAATTTGCCACTGATATCATAATAATATAAATGTTTAAATTCATCACGCTCGCTCGAAATAATAAAACCTTTATCACCAACAAACCTAAGATCATCCGTTACGTCTACATAAGTTTTACTTTCATCGGTATAGGCAACAACACCTTTTCCTCCAATTACATCTGTAAAGATCAGCTCCAGTTTATTTTGCAAACGGTTTAATCTTGTAATAGATAATATCATCGGGTTATTGGTGAATTGAATACGCGGAATGTAAATATCTTTTTCTGTTCCAATATCCGCGGCTGTGGTTTTTTTGCTTGTCTCATCAAAAATATGAACCGAAACAATAGAGTTATCCTCTCCCGCTTTTGGATATTTGAACGTATATTTTGTTGGATATAATTCACCATTATAATAATCCATGGTAAAATCTCGCACACGCGTTTCATCAAATTTCACGTATGCTAAATATTGGCTATTACTGCTCCAGTCAAAATAATCGGCACGGGAAAATTCTTCCTCATAAACCCAATCGGCCCAGCCGTTCTTAATTTTATTTTGTTCACCATCACGTGTCACAATTATTTCAATACCTGTATCAAGATGTTTAATGTATAAATTATTTTCACGCACAAAGGCTATCTTTTTTCCATCCGGCGAAAATAATGGGAACATTTGTTGCCCTTTATCAGTAAGCTGAACAGTTTTTTTAGATGCAATATCATATACGTAATAGTTTGCTTTTGGCGAGCGACGGTAAACATTTTCAAGGTTTTCGTAAAGCAATAATTTGTCTTCGTTCGGACTAAACTGGTAAGTTGTAAGGTCAAGCTGTTTGCCATTAAATTTTATATCGGTAGCGCTTACAAGATCTTTTACTTTATTACCCGTTTTAAGATCGAACTGGCTAAGGATCAATTGCCCGTTTGAATTTACAATGTCAACGTAATTTACGCCATCATTCATAACATTAAAACCTGCTGCATGTTGCGCGGAAAACTTTCCGTTTACCCAAATATCTTCCAGTGTTATTTTCTTTTGCGAAAAACTTAAAACCGGAATTAAAAGAAGAACAAATACTAATTTTTTCATTTTAATTTAGTGTTGGTGAATGTATGAAATTAATCCAAATAAACAGTGTATAATTCCCCCTTTTAGGGTGAAAATTTTGGGCTAACCGTGATAAACCCTCGAAAAAACAATAGTTCCGTTATTTATTTGTAATACCTCACCAACCCTAAGGTCTTCTTCATTTTGTACATGCCTGATATACTCCATAAACACCTGTTCATCATCAGCGGTTAATTTAAGCACTTCATATTTTAAAGTTGGTAATCTGTCGAAAGCATCCTGCCACCATTCGCGCAAAGCCTGTTTGCCTTTTATTAAACCGTTGGTTTCGGGTTTGCGGATTTTTAATTTCGGACTAAAATGCTCGGCATTATCATTATAAAGTAATAATAGTTTTTCAAGATCGTGCTCATTAAAAGCTTCAAACCATTTATGGGCTATTTTTTTGTTATTCTCAGCGCTCATTATTCTTATATTTAATCATGCTAAAAAACACTTTTATTTTAATAGTTACAATTTCTTTTTTGATCTCTTGTTCAACAAAAAAAGAAGACGTTGATCTTATTGTTCATAACGGTATTATTTATTCAGTTGATTCTGCTTTTACAATTTTTGAAGCAATGGCTATAAAGGATGGAAAAATAGTTGAAGTAAATTCAAACAAAGAGATATTAAATAGATACCAGGCAAAAAACACGAATGATCTTCAGGGGAAAGCTGTTTTTCCTGGCTTTATTGATGCACATTGCCATTTTTTAGCCTATGGCTTAGGCTTACAGCAGGTTAATTTAGTTGGTACACGATCCTTTAATGAAGTTGTAGAAAAAGTAGTTGCATTCTCAAACAATCAACCTGCTGATGGTCCAAAGGTTACTTCATCAAAAACTGAGTGGTTGATTGGGAGAGGATGGGACCAGAACGATTGGGATAATAAACAATATCCCACAAAGAAAATCTTGGATAGTTTATTTCCAAATCGCCCTGTTTTTTTAACGAGAATTGACGGGCATGCTGCATTGGCAAATGATGTGGCGCTAAATTTAGCGGGGATAAATATTAAAACAAAAATTACAGGCGGCGAACTTTTAAAGAACGGGAACCAACTAACCGGAGTTTTGATAGACAATGCGGTTGACCTCGTAAAAATTGTTGTTCCTGCAAATGGAAAAGAAAAAATGGAGCACGCTTTATTAAACGCGCAAGCCAATTGCCTGGCTATGGGTCTTACTACCATTGATGACGCGGGTTTAATGAAAAACGAGATCGACATTATTGAAGAGCTTCAAAAAAATGGAAAATTAAAGATGCGCGTTTATGCTATGCTAAGTGATAGCGCACCAAACTATGAATATTTTTTAAAGAATGGGCCGTATAAAACTGAGAGATTAAATGTGTGTTCGTTCAAATTTTATGCTGATGGTGCTTTGGGTTCGCGGGGTGCATGTTTGTTACGCGATTACAGCGATAAACAAAACTGGAAAGGTTTTTTATTAAGTGAACAAAAGCATTTTGAAGAAAAAGCCAAAGAAGTTATTGCTAAAGGTTTTCAAATGAATACGCATTGCATTGGCGATTCGGCTTACAAGATAATTTTACTGGTTTATAAAAAGGCCGGTGCAAAAAAAGAAAATCGCTGGAGAATAGAACACGCGCAGGTTGTAGACCCGGCAGAAATGGAAGTTTCTGATGGCATCATTCCATCGGTACAACCAACACACGCTACCAGCGATATGTATTGGGCAAAAGACAGGCTAGGAGGGGAGCGGGTAAAATACGCCTACGCTTATAAAGAATTACTAACGGTTTGCGGCTTTGTTGCTTTAGGAACCGATTTTCCGGTAGAAGATATCTCACCATTTAAAACATTTTTTGCCGCTGTAGCAAGGCAGGATGGTAAAGGCTTTCCAAAAGACGGCTTTCAAAAAGAAAATGCTTTATCGCGCGAGGAAACATTAAAGGGGATGACCATTTGGGCAGCGTATTCTAATTTTGAGGAAAAAGAAAAAGGCAGTTTGGAAAAAGGAAAATTTGCCGACTTTGTTATTTTAGATAAGGATATTATGAAGTGTGATATAGCAGATGTATTAAATATTAGTGTGACAGCTACTTATATTAACGGAGAAGCAGTTTTTGAAAAGAAAAATAATTAAAAGATACTTTTTAGTTCGTTAAGACTGTTTATTGATCTGCCTGTATAATTTTTATCCGGTTCGCCGGGAAAATAAATAGCATCCCAGCCTGCATTCAGTGCACCTTCTACATCACTTGTAAAATTATCGCCTATCATAATGCACTCTTCTTTTTTAGCACCGGCAAATTTTTCAGCCAGGCGAAAGATCTGCTTATCGGGCTTGGTTAAATTGTGTTCTTCGCTAATAATTATATTCGAAAAATAATCTCTTAAACCACAACCATCAATTTTAATGTATTGAATTTCTTTAAAGCCGTTGGTGATGATATGTAATTGATAGTTCTTTTTTAAATAGTCTAAAACGTCAATACAATCTTCTTTAAGATGTTTGCCTTTTGGAGCGCGATTAAGATAATGATCGGTAATAATTAAATTTTCATCGTAATTATCATAATCAAATTGTTTAAATACTAAATTAAAGCGGTGGTTGCGTAAATAGCTTTTATCAATTTCTTTTTTAGCGTATTGAAGCCAAAGTTGTGTGTTTGTTTTTTTGTACGTTGTATGAAAATTATTAAAATCGGTCTTTAATTTTCCGGTAAGATCAAACTCTAAAAACAATTGCAGCAATACATGGCCTGAGTTCTTTTCAAAATCCCAGAGCGTATCATCAAGGTCGAAAAAAATATGTTTTATATTCTTCAAACTTTTAAATTTTGAATTAGATGACTCCCCATTCTTTTAACTGATCATGAAAGATCAATAAAATAAAATAAAGCCCAATAGACCATATAACTACTGATATGCTTAAATACAATATCACCTTTTTCTTATCCTTAAAAAACTTTTCGGCAAAAAAAGCACCAATTGGCTGTGAGATCAAAGGCGTTATTGCCGCTATGCCCGCCAGGCCAAAACGTTGTTTGATGCGTATCATACGCCTGGTGGTTTTTGTAAATGTTTTTTTGTGAATATTTCTTTTTTCGCGGTATTTTTCCAAACCTCTTAAAATAGCTGCGCTTAAATTGGTAAATATCACATTTCCCGTAATGCCACCCGCACAGGCTACCAAAATCACTTTCACAAAATTATACTTAAAAACAACCACAGCGGTAGGCATACCTAGTTTTACAAAAAAGAAGGTGCACATGAAAAAAACTGAAAATATTTTGAGGAATTCGGCCATGTTTTCGTCAAATTAACGCATAGCAGGGTTGTAAAGCAAATTTATTCTTACTAAATTTTGTTATTTAAAATGGCCATCATTACGCATTTTAACGTAGTATTATTAAATAAAATTCGTAAATTTGCCCCCCAGCAAACAACACTAAAATTTACTTATGTCAACACACACAGTAAATGCAACTCAAGCAAACCACGAAAGTATGTTTGATGCTGTATTGGCCCGTTTAGATGTGGCCGCAAAATTAATGAACCTAAGCGATGAAGTTTTACAAGTGCTTAGAAATCCCAGCAAACAAGTTAAAGTAAGCCTGCCAATTATGATGGATAATGGTAAGATCCAGGTTTTTGAAGGATACCGCACTGTTCACAGCACACATTTAGGCCCGAGCAAAGGCGGTATTCGCTATGCTATGGATGTTAATGCCGATGAAGTGATGGCTTTAGCAGCATGGATGAGCTTTAAATGCGCCGTTGCAAATCTGCCATATGGTGGTGCAAAAGGCGGTATTAAATGCGACCCCCGTTCTATGAGCGTTGGAGAATTAGAGCGTTTAAGCCGTGCTTACGCCGTTTCAATGAAAGATGTATTTGGCGTGAACAGGGATATTCCTGCGCCGGATATGGGAACAAGCGGAAGAGAAATGGCATGGATCTTAGATGAATTCAATAAAATAAATGGCGAAGACAGCCCGGGTGTAATTACCGGGAAACCAATTGCAATAGGTGGTTCATTAGGCCGCGATGCTGCAACTGGCCGTGGCGTTATGGTTAACACTTTAGCCGCCCTTAAAAAAATGAATTTAAAACCAACCGAAGTTACCGCTGTGGTACAAGGTTTTGGTAATGTAGGCTCGCATGCCGCACGTTTATTGGCCGAAAAAGGGCTTAAAATTGTTGGTATTGGCGATCATACAGCTTCTTTTTACAACGAAAAAGGTATTGATATTGCCGCAGCTATTGATTTTGCAGCGAAAAATAACCGCGTTTTAAAGGGCTTTAAAGGTGCTACTGAAATTAAAGCAGAAGAATTGCTTACAAGCAAATGTGATGTTTTGGTTCCTGCAGCTTTACAAAATGTAATTACTGAAGAAAATGCCGGAAAGATCCAGGCAAAATTAATAGTTGAAGGCGCTAACGGACCAACCACTCCTGAGGCTGATCCGATCTTAAACGATAAAAAAATTATTTGCGTTCCTGATATTCTTGCTAATAGCGGCGGGGTAACAGTGAGCTATTTTGAGTGGGTTCAAAATAAAGCAGGTTATTACTGGACTGAAGAAGAGGTTAATACAAAACATGATCTTAAAATGGAGATCGCTTTTGAAGCTGTATGGAACAACGCTACTCAATTTAAAACGGGTATGAGAATTGCAGCTTATATTACAGCATTGCAAAAAATTGAACAAGGTGTTAAGCTGAAAGGAGCTTATTAATTGTTAATTAACTGATTATAAAACACTTAGACATTTGTAAAAAATCAGTCTAAGTGTTTTTTTTATTTAAAATAATTTATAGATTTGTTATAATACATTTAACAATTTCAAAAACTTGGTAGCAGTATTTATCATATTAGCGTATTTGATCGGTTCTATCCCAACAGCAGTTTGGATTGGGAAGACGTTTTACAATATTGATGTACGTGAATTCGGAAGCGGTAACGCTGGTGCCACTAATACATTTAGGGTTTTGGGCCAAAAAGCCGGAATTCCGGTATTGATCATTGATATTTTAAAAGGAGCGGCAGCCGTTTCATTAGCATTTTTAAGTTCTTATGTTTTTGAAAGCAATCAATTTGTTAACCTTCAGTTAGCCCTTGGTATTGCGGCACTGGTTGGCCACATTTTTCCGGTTTTTGCCGGATTCAGAGGTGGAAAAGGGGTTGCTACCATTTTAGGAATTGTAATGTGCATTTTACCTTTATCCTGCTGCGTTTCATTAGGAATATTTTTAATTGTGCTTTTAACTTCAAGAATGGTTTCTTTATCTTCTATGTTGGCAGGTGCTGCTTTCCCATTTATCTTATACTTTATCTTTCACAATACAAATCCTATTCTTACTACTTTTTCAATTGTAGTTGCTTTGTTATTAATTGTAACACACCGCAAAAACATTATTCGTATTGTTAACAGGCAGGAATCGAAAATTAATTTCTTAAATAAAAAAGTTTCGGCTTAACTTTTCTTATCCTAATTATTTCTTAATCGAAAAATTTAATTTATTTGGGTGCTTGGGCGCTCAAAAATGATTTTGCTAATTTTGTAATTTGTAAAAATGAATTAAGAGTTTATTCTTTCGTTCTCGTGGCAGTTTCAACTCTACCATCCTGGTAATACACTTTTATATCGTTTACTTTATCTTCTGTCCAAATAAATTCCACTTTAAAATAATTATTATTTTTTGCTTTCATTAACCCTTGGTTAATTGCTTCCATTTCAAATTTTGGTTTATTAATGCGCTGATAAAATAAGTTTCCCTTCTCAAATGTAATAGTTCGCTCACCAAAGATGCCGGTATATTTTTTTAAGGTCAAAGTATCAACTTGTTGTGGTTGATACGCGCATTTTGTAATATCCAAATACCATTTAAGATCAAATAATTCAAAAGTATCTTTTGTGTTTGAGATCAAGTCTTCTAAAATTTTTAAATGGGCAACTTCTAAAGCCTTTTCTGTTGTTGAATTTATTTCCGGTTTTACGCCAATACCTTCCCAGTTTGTTTTTGTAACCGGGTTTATTGCACGGGCATATGGATTAAAAAGAACGATACCGTTTGTGGCATCCAGTTCCATTGTTGGGTGCGCAGCACCACCGGTTTTATTTCCAATAATGGTAGCGCGGTATTGATTTTGAAGATCGTAACAAAATTCTTCTGAGGCCGATGCTGTTTTATCGCAAGCCAAAATATACAAGGGCATTTTTGTAAAATTAATTTGAGAAGTATCTGGCCGTGTCCAAATCTCAGTAATTTTATTTGTTTGCCTGTTATAAAAATCATTGATATGCGTTTCTTTATCAAAAAAATAACCTAATAAGTGTTTTACCATTTCGGGAGAACCGCCGCCATTAATGCGTAGATCAATAATGATCGCTTTTGTATTTGATAAAAATTTTAAACTCGCCAAAGCCGCTTCTTTTGACCTTTTTGAAAGGCTGTGAAAGCTACTTAACTCTAAATAGCCAATGTTGCCATTTAATATTTCTGTTTTTTTAAAACCATAATTACGCGCAACATCTCTTTTTTGTTGCTGTATCTCTCGTTGGTCTTCACCAACTGTATCCTGTTGTCTCGTAAAAAAGGCAGGATTATATTCCAGCCTCAAATGCCCGTCTTTATTAATAGCTAAAAGATCAGTGGTTAAATAGTCAGCAAGCTGAACGGGATCGGTAACTTTATTATATTTCCCTTTTTTTAAATTACTTTTTAAAATTTCGTTCATTTTAATTGCCGCATCCGGAAAAACATAATTGGCAGCAAGTAATTCGCAAACTGTATTTATAACTGTTGCACGTGATGTTGAATTGAGAGTAGCTGTTGAGGTTTGAGAAAAAAATATTTTTGAAAGCAAAAGGAAAGAAAAAAAATATAAAAATTTCATGTTTAAAGATACATTTTTTTGGCTTTTCATTTCACAACATATCTTACCACGATTAAAAAAGAAAATTTTGGGCGCCTTAACGGGCTGCTACAGGCTCGGCTCTCGCCTCGGTTTTTTGCCTTAACAGGCAAAAGAACTAAACCTTTCGCATCCCTGGCGCATTGGCTATTCGCGTAAGCACATATAGTAACAGGTTATCCATTTTGATCTTTTGCAGAGATAGTTGCGAGCTAAGCTATGCAGTTAGTTGATTAGGCATACAGAAAAGTGCTTAGCGAGACGACGGTTTTATTTTGGCTGCACTACGTCCCAAAATAAAAATCTACTTCAAAAGGTCAAAAGTGTTTTGGTCCAACACACAAGCTGGCCTAAATATGCACCGCATATTTATCCTTCGTAAAAAGTGGCAAAAAAGTTAATAGAAAATAAATTCCGAATATTTTTCTCGACTTCGCTCGAAATGACAATATATTTTTGAAAACGTTATTGCACCATATTCGGATCTGCAAACCTACGATCCAATAAAAACTCAGGATCTGTTAGGGTCAATAAAAAAGCATGCAGCTCTTTCTTCTCCTGCGCATTTAAAGTGCCTATCTTTTTTAAAGTTGAATCACAGTTTACATCATGGCCATTCGCATTCGAATAATGAGCGATCACTTCTTTCAGGTTTTTAAAACGACCATCGTGCATGTAAGGATATGTTCTTTCTACATTTCTTAAGCCGGGAACTTTAAAGGTTCGGTAATCTTTTTCAATTTCTGTTAACCTGCCCCGCCCAAAATCATTTAATGAAGAATCTAATTTTATGCCATTATTCCTGTAACTGTTATCAGTAAATAATGGTTCTTTATGGCAACTTTCGCACTTAGCCCTGAATAATACTAGGCCATTCTTTTCTACAACCGAAAAAGTATCCTGTTTGCGTAAATATTTATCGTAACGTGAATTGGCAGTGATCATAAGGCCGGTAAACTGCGCCAGTGCTTTTAAAATACGTTCAGAATTGATAACAGTATCTTTATATGCTTTTTTAAATAAGCTTACGTATTCTTTATTGGCCTTAAGTTTTAAAATAACGTTTGGCAATGTTTCATCCATTTCTATCGGGCTGGTAATTGGATTTATTGGTTGCACTTCTAAATTATTTACACCGCCATCCCACATGTAAGCATCTTTCCATATCAGGTTTTGTAAAGCAGGAACATTACGTGTGCCGATCTTGGCATAAATTCCATGGCTTAATTTATGATCGATATGTGCAAAAGCCGCGATCCTTTGGTGACAAGTGCCACAGCTTACCGTATTGTCTTTTGAAAGAATATTGTCGTAAAATAATTTTCTGCCCAGTATAAAAATATCCGGCTTCAGTTTATTTTTTTTAAATGTATAAATGGGTTTTGGAAAACCTTTTGGAATTTTAAGCTTTACGTCTTTGGAAGTTATTTTAAAATACGGATTCTCAATAATAAAACTATTGCCCAGCAAAAAAGCAACGATCAAAATAAATAAAGTATAAATTAATTTATATTTCATTTTTTTAATACTTCAAACATATTACTGTAATTATCGGCAATGATAGTTGCATTTTTATGATCGGTTACCGAAGATAGTTTTTCAAAATCAATAGGTGTTGGCGTTTTTAATATTTCAATAATATTTGCTTTAAGATCAAGTGTCCGCGAATTAATTTTATTAGTAATATCTAAAGTAACTTTCCGGATACAATTATTAGGTTGCTTATAACCACCAATATGGTATTCAAAAAAATTGCCGGGTGATTTAGAAGCAGAAGATCTTCCTTCAAGTTTTAAAAAAATGTATCCTGTATTCCAGGCCCAAAACATGGCATTAATAGGATCAAGAGCGCCTGATTGCGCACCGCTACAATTATGCAGACTATCAACACCAATTATAAAATCAAGTGAAGTGTAATTTTCTGTCGGTATATTTTCAAGTTGTATTGTCTTTGATCCGGGCTCATCTTCATCTATTAAAAATGTGGCGTCAGTTGAAACTACTTTCCCGGTTGATGTTTTAAATTGAAAATTACTTATGTAATATTTAAACTTGCTTACAGTAAACATTTGGCCAAATTCATTTTTATAAGTGGTCGAATCTAATTTAAGTGGTTCATCATTTACAAAATGGTTAAAGTTTATTTGTAATTTCTGCGCGTTTATACCACTAAAAAAAAATAACACGTAAACCAATAAAACAGCCTGTTTTCGCATAATAATAATAAACTAAAAATTAAAGGTAGAATTTTTTTGTGGTTTATTTTGCTCTGTAAAATATTCTACAGCCAAAAGATTGTGTTACAGGGTTTGAAACCGGTAAATTATTTAACAGTTCATTTACAGCGTTAGAAATAAAAGGCGTTGCTTTTTCAGGATGTTCGCCGTTATTATCTATTGCGCCACAATACTTTATTACCCAATTGTGGTTTTCGCGCCAAATAACAAACGCGTTTGGAGTGTGCAACGCGCCAAAATCCTTACCCACTGATTGAAGACAATCATATAGATAAGGAAAGTTTAATTTCTCGGTTTTAGCTTTTTCTTGCATTAACTCAAAACTTTCGTCCTCATAAACAAGTGTGTCCATTGAGTTAATTGCGATTAAGGGAACGCCAAGAGGTTTGTATTTAGAATTTAGATTGTTTAAGCGCTCGGGATATAATTTTGCAAACGGACAATGATTGCAGGTGAAAACAACTATGTACCCTTTTACATTTGAAACATCACTTAACGAAACCATTTTATTATCGACATTCTTTAAGCTAAAATTATTAACCGTTTTGCCTATCGGACTTTCGGGAATATTTTCTTTAAAAGAAAATAAAGTCAAAATGAGTGTTGCGTATATAAAATGTCTAAACAAATTTATTTTATTGTTTAATAAATTTTTGAGTAGTAATTGATTTTGTTTTTTTATCCATTAACTGAATAAAGTAAATACCTTTTGCAAGCATTGAAACATCTATTCCCTTGGTAATTTCGGGTTGAGGGAGCATAATCACAGCTTTACCGCTTGCATTAACAATTGTGACATAATAAACCTCACTAGTAATATCTGCCATCTTTATAACAAGTTTATCATCGGTAGGATTTGGAAATAGTGAAAAAGAAATGAGTTCTTTTTTTATTTCATTAAAACCCGCCGGGCTTGTTACTACAAATTGCCCCATCATTCCGTCATCTTCGTGGTTGGAAAAATGACAGTGGTACATAAAAGGATGAATAGCATCCGCATAATCGTCAAACTTGGCAACAAAAGAAACCGACTCGCCTTTAGGAACGTACATCACATCTTTCCATCCGGCTTCGTGTACGCCAACAGCAGCCGCGCTGCCATTTCTTTCTACAATTTTAAATTCTACGTCGTGAATGTGGAAGGTATGACCAAAAACATTATTATTAATAACTGTCCATTTTTCTACATCGTTTAAATTAACTGTTTTGTTAATTGTATTTAAAACAAATGATGCATTATCAAAATTAAATGGAATTGCATTTGGACCCGGATTTCCGTTTGTTATATTTATAGTTCTGGTTACGGTTGCGTTTGAAGCTGTCCAATACACATTATTTGCCAACACTGGCGGAACAGACGTAACAGGGTTAGAGGTAGTTGCGCTTACATTGATGTGTAAAACAGGAAAATCAATATTGTTTAATAAGCTTCCAAATTGTCCGCTTGATGCAGGCTCTGCACCTGGAAAACCAAATGCCTGCCCGGAATTATAAGCTTTTAAATCAACGCTTGATCCTATGGCGTCGTTTCCTAAGTTTACCAGTATTTCAACTCTTTCACCAACCAATAATTTAACACGGTTAACTGCAACGGGTGCATTTATCAAACCCCCATCATTTGCAATAATGTAAAAGTTTCGGTTATCACTAAAACCCAGATCGTATCCTCTTTCTATCTCAGCATTTAAAATCCTCAGGCGAACATATTGTTTAGGTAAACTAACCTGTGCGCTTGGAGTGCCGTTTGTAAGCATATAATCACCGTAAGAAACATTAGTTGTTACAAATTGATTACTGGCATCATACCTCCTGCTTGTTAATACCAATGGAATGTCATCTACACCATATTTACGCGGCAAAGTTAACGAAGCTTCCGCTGCATCACGCACAATAATAAACCCGCCAATGCCTTTACTAAGATGTTCGAGTGTCATTTCATGCAAATGCGGATGGTACCAAAATGTTCCGGCATTATTTGTTACTTTCCAATAAGGTTGCCATAAGGTGCCTGGTGGAATCACCTGGTGCGGCCCGCCATCCATAACCGCGGGTAAATGCATGCCATGCCAGTGTATAGTTGTACTATCGTTTAATTTATTTTTAACGTTCATGTGTACAGTATCACCTTTATTAAAAAATAAAGTGGGGCCCCAGAAATTATTATTTACACCACCGGTGATAGTTTGATTTCCTGAAAGAATTTGTTTGAACGTGTCTTTAACGGCCAAATTAAAAGTTGTACCGGTCAGGGTATCAGGTATCCAAAGGTTATTATAAGTTTGTGCTTTCGAAATTTGGAACGCAATAAGCGCGAAGCAAAAAATAATCAGTTTTTTTTTCATTAAAGGATGATCTTAGTGTTTAATTATTTTTTGTGTTGTTTTTTGTGAATCCGATTCTAAGATCAAAAAATAAACACCGTTAGAAAGGTCTGTCATATCTAAAGAGTAAGCAATGCTTGGTTGCAAATAATCAATGGCTCTAACTGTTCTTCCTTTCGAATCAAGCAGTTTTCCTTTTACGTTGTTCTTACTTTCTACATCCATATAAATGAATAAATAATCCTGTGTGGGATTTGGCATTACCGTAAATTTAATTGGCAATTTTTTCAGTTCATCAATTCCTGTAGTTGGATTGTAAACTGTTGTTGGTTCGCTAATGGTTACATGGCTTCCGGTAGGGCCTGTATTACCGGCTTGTACCGTGCCATAATAGGTTGGCCCCAGTACAAACGGATAAACCGGGTAACCCGTAGCATCAATAGTTACAAAATAAGCGTAGGTACCCGCAGGGTATTCCGGAGTTACACAAAAACGGCCGTTATGAAAATCAAGGTCGCCAGAACCTGCAACATAAACATAATCTTCCAACATATTACCTAAAGGATACGTTGCGTTTACTGGCGGACCGTTATTACGACTGGTAGCTGTAGTTGGAGATGTAGTTGCTGATGCCGTATTGGCGCCTAATAGAACGGAGCCTGTACTTGCTGCCAAAACAAAGCTTGGCGTCATTCTTTTTATCGCTCCTGTTCCGTTTGTATTTGTATAGGCATACGCACCATAAACCGGAAAGCCATCGAACGCGTAACCAATAATTGGCGAATGCACCGTTGTTAAAGTTGAATTATATAAACAGGCAGGATTAACGTGATTGTGATAAGCGCCGCTTGGGGCAGGATGACCAAGACAATTGTCAAAACTTACACCTTCATATACCAATGCGTTTCGGTTAAAGCCTGTTGTTGTTGCACCCATTGTAAATGCACTACCACTCCAGTATTGCCCGTCTTTTGGATTAAATATTGCCACACCGTTACTCCATAAGCCCATATTGCCTAACGCTGTAAAAATGGGTGTTGAGGTATTTTGAACAGGTGCCAGAGTAAACTTGCATACAAAGTTTTGATTGGTGGGAATGTTTGGATTAGATGCCCATGGTCCGATATTATAACCCGGAATACAAGAGGCACTTACGTAAACCTGCGTTGCTGAATATTGTACCGTTTGTACATTAGATGGAAGACTGTTGTAACCCGTTGCGCTGGTTGTGTTAATGGCCCATGATGTTATTAACGGGCTTAACTGCGCCTGGCAGTTAAACGCCAACGAAAAAATGCCAAGAGATAGGATCAGGTTTTTCATAAAAATAATTTTTTGATTTGCTTATACAAGTATATCGAAAAATTCGAGGCGCTTTAGTTATTTCACCTCATTTTTATGAGACTCAACCTCAAGTATTAAAATTTAATGCTTATTCCTTTATTACAATGCCGTAAGTAACGAATGAAATGCTGGCGTGGCTGTTGTTATTTATCACAGCCTGTATTAAAGGATTGTTTGCCGAGCGCACTGCAGCCCAATTTACAACAAAATTTGCTCCTGGCCCGCCTTTGTTTTCAGCTTGCTCCACTACAAATTCTATCGAGCTCATTGGCTTTACTAAAATTTTAGAATCGGTATATTTTTTTATTAATTCACCTTGCGAACCATAATAATTTACACTTGTAATATATATGCTGTCTTTAAAACTAATATTCCTGACACTTAATGTTGCGGTTAATTGTTGTGTTTTAGAACCATCCATTAAATAAATATCAGAATAAATAGGAACGTACACAGATTGTTTAATAGTAAATAAGCTATCTTCTATTTTAGCATAATTATATACAGGACTTGGTAAATGTATTTTTTCATCCGTTCCTGAATTGCAGGATGAGAACAGAATAAATACGGAGATAACAAAAACGATCGGTAACTTTTTCATATTTTAAATTTAATGATCTTTTTAAAGATACAAATGTTTATGCAGGCCACCAAGAAAACAATCAGGCTTCAGATATCTTTTTGAGAGCTTGATTCATCAGATTAAAGCCATCTGTTGTACTGCCGTCTAACATTTTTTTGAAAAATGGAATTAATATCCCTGTAAATTTTTCACTTTGAATAAAAGTACAGCTGCCAGCTTTATTATCTATTATTTCGAATTTATGCTCACCGGTAAAAATGCCGGGCATCAATAATTGGCCACGCCATCTAAACTCTTTATTCTTTTCAAATGCCAGTACAATGGGCTTAAAAGTCATAGCATTTGCTTTCGGTGCTTGCAGTTTTGCTTCTATACTATTTCCAACAACTACATTACCTGTAAGCGCTCTGATAAATGGATTCCATTTTGGGTAATTATTAAAATCGGTTAAAACAGCCCAGATTTTTTCGGCTGAAGCGTTAATATTAATTTGGGTTTTAATTTCTTTTGCCATGTTTTGTTTTTTTAATTATCTGATACAAAGTTCAGCAATAAAAAAACAGGTGGGCTTGACATATATCAAGAAATTCTTTTAGCCCGTATCCGGCTAAAAGTTTCGGGGGTCATACCAAGCATAGAAGCCAGATAATTTAAAGGTACCTGGTTAAGCAGTTCGCGGTTAGTTTCAAATAATTGATGGTAACGCTCTTCAGCTGTCATCGATAAATGGCTAAAGATCCTGTCTTCTAAGATAGTGAAGCATTTGGCAATAAATAATTTTTCGAGATGGTGCCATTGAGGAATTAACTTTCCTAAGGTTACATAATCTTTTTTATCAATTGTATACAGGTCAACATCTGTTATGGCCTGGATTGTCCAACGGGCGGGCGTACCAAAAGTTAAGCCTGCAAGGTCGGTAACAAAATAACCCTTGCTGGATATCCACTGCGTGATCTCTTTGTCGCCTTTATTAGCATAAATACGCAATAAACCGTTTTTAATAAAACTCAATTTATCAACCTGTCTGCCGGTCTTTAAAAAATAATCACCCTTTTTTAATTGTGTCGATTTAAATAAAGAATTTATTTTTTCAACGTCATTTTTATCAACACCAAAATACGATTGTATATATTGTTCTAATTCCGTCATCTTAACCTATGGGTGTACATATCTCAATTAAAAAGCCATTCAGATCTTTTACATAACCAACTACTTGCCCCCAGGGTTTTGTTTTGGCCTTTTCTACAAGTGTAGCGCCGGCTTTAATAGCAGTATCCATTGTTTTTTCCACATCGGCTGTTGTAAAACCGATCTCCATGGCAAAAGGCTTGTTCTTGGCATTACTTTCAATAAAACCCTTTGAAAGATTTTTATTTGCCAGCTCAGTAGATGCAAATGAAAGTGTTGTGTCGCCGGTTGCTAATTCGCCATATTCATTTGTTTCAGCAATAAATTTACGTTTAAACCCAAACGCTTTTTCGTAGAATGAAATAGTTTCCGTTACATCTGCAACATAAAAAATAGTATAAGCGAATTTTATCATGATGTTTGTTTTAGGTAAAAATAGAAAAAAATTAACCACATAGACACATAGTGTTTTTATTAATAAATATTAAATTAACAAAAGTAAAACATAGTATTTCTTCGCCAGCGAAGAATTTTATGTGTACCTGTTCTCGGCATTCAGTCTATCCTCTGTCTTTGTCTCTATGTGGTTAAAATTTTAAGCTATAATAGTCCTAAACGTCAAATTTATTCTTGGAATAAATTTTTTAGTTGTTGGTGGTAAACGGTGTAACCAGTTAGTTTGCGTTTCTCCCTTCATTAAGAGTAAACTACCATGTTCCAGTATAAGCGATACTGTTTGTTTTGTTCTTTTATGCTTAAATGAGAATTTTCTTTCTGCTCCAAAACTTAAAGATCCGATTACTCCATTTTTCGCAAGTGCTTTTTCATCATCGCTATGCCATGCCATTCCTTCATCACCATTGTGATATAAATTCAGTAAGCAGGAATTAAAAGTTGCACCCGTTAATTTTTCGGTTAATTGTTTTAATTCAAGAAGTTCTTTTGTCCATGAAAGCGCTTGTTTAGTTGTGTTAGAGTAGGTGTAGGGGTAATTTTTATCGCCATACCAGGCAACTTTCCTGGCAGTGATGATATGTTTACCGTAAATAATAGCCTCGTCATTCTTCCATTCAATACCTGGTAGTAATTTTTCATAGTAATTTGTTGCCTCTTCTTTTGAAAGTATCTTTCCAAAATAATTTACTTCGCCATCGTTTGGCAATAAATTTTCGGTTGGATCTTCTTCGAACAAATTCACGTGTAAAATTACATTTTAAAATGTAACTATTTTTTTTGAAAAAATAATTTTTGACCCTTTAATGCAGCCCGCAATTTCGGCAAAGAGCCCCGACCCATACCATGAAGCTCTAAAATTTCCAATTCAGAATATTTTGAAAGTTTTGCAAGAGTAGTAATTCCATTATTTTCTAATGCCCTTCGTGCAGGCGCGCTTAATAAAGAAAGAAAACCATTTTCGGGTTTTCTCTCTTTTTCACAAATAGGGCAGGTAGTACAATCGCTGCTCTTATAATATTTATGTCCTTTGGGGCAAAGCCTTGGTTGTTTTTTTAATGCAGCCATTTCTAAATACTTCGTGTAGGATAGCAAATATTAAAAAAAGCCGTTTCATTAGTTATTTTCAGTATATTTTTTAAAGTTGTTTAAAATAGCTTGCCATCCGCCTTGTTGCATTTCAATTGGGTTTTGGCTTTCAGCTTCAAATGTTTCAACTATTTTTGTTGAAATACCATCGCCTGAAAATGTAAGCCATGCTTTTCTATCATCACCCATTGTATATTCAATTACCTTATTGGCTTCTACTTTTGTATAAACGCCCCCAAAATCAAAGCTAAAGCTTCCGTCTTTTGCCGCCATGGTTGTCGAAAATTTTCCACCTGTGCGTATGTCGTTCTCTGCTTTTGGTGCATGCCAATCATCTGAAGCCGCGCACCATTTTGTAATGTGTTGTGGCTCGTTCCAGAATTTCCAAACTTTTTCTATTGGTGCATTAACTGTTACTTCAACAGTAATTTTTGTTTTATTTGCTGTTTCCATTTTTTCCTTTTTATAGTGATTTCGTTACTTTATTGAATTATTAAATATATTAATTATTAGTGCTATACAAATTTACGCCATCGCTTTTTGATTCTTAGGGTGTAAAAACGACAAATAAAGGGGTAATTTGCGAAGGTATAAAAAGTTTTTTAACCACTTTATTAACGCTTCTTGGTTTCTGCCTGTTGTAATTGCTGCGATGATGTCAAGCGTTTTGTGCATTGCATTATCTTTTATTTGAAGGAACATATGCCTTAATGCTCAATTAAATATACACATATTTATAACAGCTCGTAAATTACTATTTCGCTTTAACTACATTTACTGTAAAATTGCAGTTATGGAAAAAGCTAAACGAATCATGCGCCTTGTAAAATGGTTTTTATTGGGATTTGTGGCACTTTATGTTTTTAGATTGGTATATGGCTATACCGATGCCAACATGAAAGGGTATGAAGAAAATGAATATATAAGTGATTATTTAAATACGATCGAATCCAAAAAAAATTATGCCAGCTCAAAATGGAACAGAAAGCAAAGTTTTAATAAAGAAGATTATTCAGAAAAAGAAACTTCTACACAAATACAAACAGGGGAACAAAAGTTTGAAAAAATAGCTTCAATAAAATCAAAATCAGATAAGTTTGACCAGGATGAAAAGAACATTCGCGCAAATGTGAAAAAATACAACTCATTAATTCAGTATGAACACAACCAGGGCAATCCCGGTAATCGCGAATTACATTTATCAATTGGCGTGCCGCCGGGAATTTTGATGTTTTTTTAGAAGAAGTTAAAAAGATCGGTAAACTAAAATCCATACAGGTAACCAAAACCGATAAAACAAACGAATACAGAAATTTAAATGCGCAAAAAGCCTCTCTTGAAAAAACACGTAATACACTTGTCGAATTAAAGAACAAGGATGGAAAAATTGATGAGTTTGTGACATTAAGCAATCGGATCCTTGAAATTGAAGAGCAACTACAATCACTCGGTGTTTCTTTAGGCGATTTTGATTCTGAAAATGAATTTTGCACAGTGCAATTTACGATCGCGGAAGGGAGATTTATTCCTATTAGCTTTTACCACCGTGCTAAAGTGGCATTAGAATGGACAATAAATTATTATTGCATTTTTATGCTTATTATACTTTTCGCTTCAGGATCCGGCTTTTTTATTGTTTGGATATATGATAAAATAAAGACCGGAAAATAAACAGCATTTAATTATTTGCGAGATCTTTAATACACTGCTCTTTTATATTCCACAATTCATTTAATGTGAATTTTATGTGGGGATTTGTATTGAGCCATTTTTGTAAATAATTTTTATGGTAGGCAACTTTAAATTCCGTTATCTGTCCGGGCTGAATCTCAATTTCTTCAAGAATATTTTCCGGATCTTTTGTGGATAGAAAATTTGGTTTTGTATGATCAAGAATTGTATTCTTATATTTTAAATAATTATGTGCTTCAGGAATATAGTCAAGCTTATTTTTCTCAAGGGTTGCACGAACTTCTGGCGTGTTTTCAGCATTCATTTTTATAATACCAAGAATAAGCTGTAACTCTTTAAAATTATTTTCTTCAGCAAGCACTTTTAATACGGCATGTTTGGTGCTGCAGGTTCCCCTGCCATCGGTAAAAACAGTAAGCAGGTCATTTTTGTTGGCATTCCGACCGTAAGGTAAATGCATAATAAATTCGGCGGCTTTACTAAAGGTTAAAATATTTTTTGAGAGAAATTCCTTTGAGATCTTTTCTGAGCTTTTTATTTCGAAATTGGGCATCATTTTAGCTCATTATTTTTTTGCGATAATAAACAGGTCGCTTGTTTTTTTCGTAGCGTTTGGCGGTGAATGTTTTCTCTGAAGATCAATGAGCGTAAAATTATTTTCCTCCAATGCTTTGGTCAAATAACCTGCTTCATGGTAATTAATAAATATTTTATCCCCTGTGCTCCCTGTTTCAAATCCTGATTTGTTATTAGCGTCTTCCATCGTGCTGATATAGATCACACCTTCAGGGTCTAATATTTCAGAAGCATTGGCTATTAGTTTTATCGTGTCTTCTTTTGATAAATACGGCAAACAAAAGCCGCACATAATGGCATCGTATTTTTTATTAAGTGCTAAAAGATCCCTGCAATCCATTATCATAAATTCGGCTTCCGGATTATTTTGCTTTGCGAGTTCTAGCATGTTCAATGATAGATCTGTTCCTAAAATTTTTAGATCGGGTCTTTTACTTAATAAATATTTGGTAATGTTTCCCGGACCGCAAGCCAATTCTAAAACCCGGGCATTTTGTTTTTTAATAGCGTTACAAAAAATGTCAAAAGTATCACCGTACATATCCACATTCATAAACTTAGCCTGGTATTGGTCGGCAAGCTTATTAAATATTTCCACTGCATTTTCTGTATTGTCCATTTTATATCAGCAAAAAATTTATTGTGAATTAATAATGCCTTTAACCAACTGAATGCCGCCAAACACAATCGCACCCCAGAATATATAACCAACATCTGCCAGTGTTGCCACAGTACCTCCAACACACCATAGCGCGCCGTATAAAATATCTTTTTGAGCCCGTTCTTTAATAGCAGCTCTGTTAGGATCATCCGTTCCAACAACACCATCCGCTGTAATGGCAGTGCTTGTTAAAGGAAATTTTATTTCCATATCTTCTGCATTAAGAATGATGCGCCTTTTGGTTGCTTCTTTTACAGCGGCCGTCATAGCATCTTCCTGGTAAAAATTCCTGTTCTTTAAAACAGTTATTAATTTTTCATCTGTATGCTCCTGCATCACACTTTCAAATTTATTGTAATCCATATTTTTTTAGTTTATTTGTATGAGATAAATTACCGGGTTTAATTTATTTAACACTTTAACCGAATCATTACCTGTTCCTAAAATAGAATAAGAGTTACTTAAGCTGTATGACCAGTTTAATTTGCAATATTTATTTGTAACAATATTACTAACCGCATCGTTATATATTACATCGCTATATGCAGTCGACTCAATTGTGGGCACATATTTTTGTTGCGTTTGCACATAAACATTTACTTTAATATTGTTTGCTGTATTATTTATAACACGAAATTTAACCGGACCATAAGGTGTTAAATAAGCAGAGATGTTGGCGTTTTTTAAAATAACAGGTTTATTGAATAGTGATATATGCTCGCCCGAAATAATATCTAAAGAAATAGCAGGATCACCCACGCCTTTAAAATAAGTGATCTTGTAATGGCCGTTCTCATCGGTTGTTGCTTCTTTAAATGGAGATAAAGAAGGTTTATTTATACGCACATATACATTGTGAATGGGTATGTTCGATCCTTCTTCGTAAATGTTGCCTTCAACATGGCAATAACCGCCGTTGTTACACGAGTAAATAAAAACCAGGTTAACAAGTACTAAAAGGAAAAGTAATTTTTTCATTTATACAGTTAATAAGCAACTTATATAAATATACAAAAGGTTTTTTTTGGAGGCAAATTAAATTTAGAAAGCCCTTAATTTAAGTTTACGATCTGTAAAAGACAGTCTTTTTTGTTCACATTATCAATGTAAAAAAGACATTCAATAGTATTGTTAGAATGTGTTTTAAGGTTTTGCGGATAATAGTCCTTTGAGACCATTGAATTTATTTCTTTTATCAATTGCATGTTTGCGTCATACAACAAATAACTCCATGTTTTGGTTTTATTGGCTAAAGCAATCAGAGTGTTTCCATTTGGTAAAATGATCATTTTGTCATAATCGGCATAATCATTTAACGCGATCTTTTTTGTAAGCAAGGCATTAAAACTTGTATCTGTTTTTGTGAAAAGGATTTCTTTTTTATCGGCACCAATATGAGTAAGAGAAATGTATTCTTTTTGCGGTGTAGCAAAAAATTCATTTATGTTTATCCATTCAGAATAGTTATGGCTCAGTTTTAAAAGATCAGGAAAATACCGAACTTCGCTGAGCTTTTCTTTACTTAAGCGGTATAAATGATCTGCTGTCTTTAATTTAAATTGATCAAGATTGCAAGTAGTAAAAAAATAGTCGTTCTCTATTCTTGAAACTTCAGACAGGGTTATTCTTCCGGCGTCGTTATGAGGCGTTTGAATTATTGAGATAATATCCACTACATTTATCCAGGGCCTGGTACTATCTTTATGTGTTTTAGAAGTTGAAACAGTTATAATTTCTGCTTTTTCATCATTCTTATTATCTGAGTTATTAATATTACTTCTTGTAAATAGTTTAATTTTATCTTTTTCTATAAGTATATTTTTTAAAATACATGAATATGGTCTTTGTATAAAGTAAAACTGCATTTTTAATTCTATAGTTGTTTTAATGATCACCGGTTGCCAGGCCGAAAAAGACTTTTCACCAACTTTTAGGTAATCAAAAAAAAGAGCGCCAATAGTAAATTGCTTTTTAGTTTGATCGTAAATTATTTTTTCGCCAATACATGATCTCGCAATTTGTTTGATCTTATAATTTTTATCGGTTGTAATAAGTATACCCATTTTATCATCATATACAACTCCTTTTAGGTCAAATAACCGGTTGATGAGCGTATCTCTTTTCTCCTGCTCTTTTTCAATGGCGTGAATTTCACCAACCAGTAAATGATTGCCTTTCTCATCCGCAACGTCATCATTTAGATTCATGGCAAAACCTTTGTAATTAAAGGTATGTTGCGTAATTTCTTTTGGTAAGGAAACGGCGGATAAAGTTTGGCTTTTTAGCAGCGTTGGGGTAAAAAAAACAAAACAAATAAGAAAAGATGTAAGTAAAATTTTTATGGCGGAAGTGCATTTGTTTATATAGTACATCTATTTAACGTTATTTATTTTATCCTCAAATTCCTTCACTGTAATGATGCCAAGTTTTGATAATGCCATTGAAAAATAAGGCTCAAGATTTTCACCTTCACCATTATTTTTTATTTCTTTTAACAGTGATACTGTTTCAGGTTGATCTTTAAAAAGATGAATTCTTTTTAGAGCGGCAAATTTTACATTCAGGTCGGGATCTTTTTGAATAGCATATTTAAGATAAGGAAAGAAAGCTAATTTTCCACTATCGCCTAATGCCATTATTGATCCCATCCTATCTTTGGCATTTAATTTGGAAAATTCCTCGAGAGTCGGAAATTCTTTCGAGTTAGAAGCTTGTTCAATCTTATGTTTGTGTTTTCCAAATAGTTTGTCAAAAATTCCCATCCGTATTTTATCTATTATATCTCTACCTCAATCATTGGCGCTTTTGTACCGGCAGGGCCAAATATTAAATTGGCAATGGCACCTTTCATAAACGAGGTTTGTTCCAATAAAGGTTTAACAGCCTTAAATAAATTTTCCGCATTTGGGCCGTACATAAAAAGCGTGGCATCTGTATCATCCATGGCTACTTCGTGCCCATCGTAATCTCCCACCTTATTATCCGAAATTACTTTCATGAGCCGTATTTCCAGCTCATGCAAAATATCCAGGTTATCGTGCGGGTAATGAAAACTAATAATAACGGCATGCTCTTTGCCGTATTTACTGGCATGACCCTCAGAAAGACTTTCGAACAACTCCATCTTATATTTTGAATTCAGAAATAAATGTAAAAAATTTTTCAGTTAAAGCAAAAACAAATATAGCAGAACTTATTTTGCGCCTTTGTTGATGATCTCTTTCAGAACTGCTGTATCCACTTCCTCAAGGTTGTTAACATACAAACAGCCTTTCCCGGTTTTGTGCTTTCCTAATTTTTTAAGAAGCGCTGTGTTATCAACGGCCCCCGAAATATATAACGCAAAGTTCTGCTTGCGTGGCGAAAAGCCCATTACAAACCAATCCAGCTCGCGACCACTTTCGTATTTTAGCACTTTATCGCCAAAACCAATTATTGCAGTGCCCCACATTTTGGCTTTTGCTTTTGTAGCTTTTTCCATTAATTGAATAATAGCCAATGCGTCTTTTTGTCTTTCTTTCTCAGTTATTTTTTTTACAAATGCATCAACGCTTAGCTCGGTTTTTTTTGTTTTTAATTCTGCCATGGTGTAAAGGTTTTTATTTATTGAGTTGTTGGGCCATTTTTAAAGTGTGTTTTAATGATTTTGTGCTCATCCAGTCGTCATGCCCCGGTATAATATATTCTGGATCTTTATATTTCTTCTCAACGTTCTTTAGTGTTGTTGGATAATCTTTTGCACTGGCATCCGCTAAATTACCAAGGCTGTTTGCTTCAACACTTTTTATTAAGCAACCACCATAAAGTATCTTTTCTTTCTCAAACCAAATCACAATGTTATCAGGTGCATGGCCTTTTCCGGGATAATAGGTTTGAAACGAATATTGACCGCTTGTAAAAACGGTGTCTTTATCAATTAAAAATTCCGCTCTCTTCATTCCTTTTTTCTTGCTCAGCTCGTCTGTTCTTTTTGTTGTGTACGTTTTAATGCCGTGTTGCTTAAAATACTCAAGGCCACCGGTCCGGTCTTCATGAAAATGTGTAGCGATGCACATTAAAATAGTTTTATTGTGCTTTACTTTTATGCTATCTATCAAAGGTTGATACTGTGTTGTATCCCAGGGTGAATCAATGATAACAGCGCCTTTATCAGTTACAACATACATGCCATTTGCCGGAATGCGCTCTCCTTTATAAAAATTATTGGTTGTAAAAATATAGAAGTCGCCGGTTAAGCGAGAGATCCTGAGTTTACTCTCTGCGCCCTGCCCAAAAATTGCTGTTATAATAAATAAAAAAAATATAGTTGAGAGTATTCGCATAATATTATAAATATACAAATGTCCTCATGAATATTAAAATAAAAAAATATTCTTAAGTCTTTTACGTTAAACTACCATGGAGTTTCTCCTTCATCGCTGAAAAATTTCCCGGTTGCCCCGTCTTTATCAAGTGTTGCATACTTTACAATTTGAGTTGCAGCTTGCTCAACCGGTTTTGTTCCCTGGTGATTATTAAAATCGGTTTTCGTGAATCCGGGGCACACACAATTCACCTTAAAATTTGTGTCTTTCAATTCAGCCGCTAGCATTACGGTGTATGCGTTCAAAGCAGCCTTTGATGGACCATAAGCAGCAGGTTTGAATTGCGCAAATTTCCAATTTGGGTTGCTGTGATTTGTCAGCGAAGACAATTCGGTGGTTACATTTACAATTCTGGGCTGGTCTGATTTTTTTAGCAACTCCATAAACTCTTGTGCTACTTGCACTGCACCAAAAAAATTAGTTTCAAATACAGGTCTCAAAGTGTCAATGGAAACTTGTGTCGCCGGTTGCGGAAAACCACCGCTAATGCCTGCGTTGTTAATTAAGATGTCTAACTTTTTAATTTTTACTTCAAGTTCTTGTCTTGCAGATCTTATGGAATTAATATTTGTTACATCCAATTGAATGCAGTCCACATTTGTTAAGCCAACTGCTTTTAATTTTTCAATTGCGGCTAGTCCCTTCGTTTTGTCACGGCTGCCAATGTAGACGAAATACCCAAGTTGCGCTAATTGTTGTGCGGTTTCAAAACCAATGCTTTTGTTTGCCCCTGTTACTAATGCTGTTTTCATTTGTATTTATAGTTTAATGAAATACAAAAGTAGGGAGTTCAAGATCGGATAAGATGGACGATTCACTTTAATTGCCTGACAAATCCTGAACGCTTTCAACAAACTGTGTAACACTTTTTCCGGTGTTCTTTTTGAATAACTTTGAAAAATAATCGGGGTCGCTAAAACCTAACTCGTAAGCCAATTCTTTTACCGATGTCTCTGAATAAAAAAGTTTTCGCTGTGCCTCTAACATCAAACGGTTGGTGATAAATTCTTTTGGCGAAACTCCCGAAAACTCTTTTACAATATTGTAAAGATTATTTGTTGTTACAGAAAGGTTGTCGGCAATAGTGTTTATGGAATGTTGTTCCGTCAAATGAGTTTCAACAGCAATTTTAAACTCAATGTATTTAGAAAGTTTGCCAGGCTGTGAATTTTCTTTTGAAACGCTTTTAAAATAGGCATTGTTCAACTCTGTTAAAAGTGAATTAAGATGCGCCAAAATAATTTCAGCCTCTTTTTGATCATTATCTGAATGTAAGATCTTATTGAGTATCTCGAAAAGTATTTTTACACGTTGTTTTGAAGCCTCATCAAATGATATGACCTGTGAATTTAATGGATTGATCAAAAAAGAAAATTGTTTTGGAAGTAAAGATAAGCAGGTTTGATCAAAACTCATTTTGAAACATTCAATGTTATCTTTCTTCTGTGCAGGTGCAGAATGAATTTGATGCGGTAAAACAAAAAACAATTGCCCATTTGTAATTGTCAGATCGTTTAAGTCAACCTTATGAGTTAGTGAACCGTTTTCTATAAAAACAAAAAAATAATTAGCTTTTCTGTGAGGTTGAGTTAGCATTTTCATAACCTCCTCGGGCAAATTATTATTTGAATTGGAGTTCACTCTAATAGCAAGTTTATCGTGTTGCTTTATTTGGTCAAGTAATCCTTTTGTGTCCTGCATTTTTTTGCGTTTTTATTAAAATAACCACCACATCTATCGGATCTTTTTTTATTTTCTTAAGATCTTTTCCATCGTTTTTCCTTTTGCCACTTCATCCACCAGCTTATCCATGTAACGGATCTTTTGCATAAGTTCATCTTCGATCTCTTCTACACGGTACCCGCAAATTACACCGGTAATTTTTGAAACATTCGGATTAAGCTGCGGCGCCTCGGCAAAAAAAGTTGCAAAATCAGTTTTCTTATCTATCTGTTTTTGCAATGTTTGCTTATTATAGCCGGTAAGCCAAAAAATAACTTCATCTACCTCTGCTTTTGTGCGACCTTTTCTCTCCACCTTTTTTATATATAAAGGGTATACACTTGCAAACGGCATTTTAAATACTCTTGCGTTATCTGTTTTCATTCGTATCTTTTAAATTTTTTATGGTATAAGACCATTCATTTACTTAACCAAAGATACCGAAAAACTATTATTGAATAAAGTTTTATAAGAAGAGCAAATTTTATTTTGCAGCTTCACCGCGTGCTCCAAATTTATAAGCGAGACCCACTAGTAAGTTGTTTGAATAGGTATTTAAAGTTCCATTTCCAAAAACGGGCCAATAACTTATGTTATGTAAGCCTAAATTGTTTCTGGCCTCAACTGACAAGGCAAGTAAATTTGTAAGGGGGATAGAAATGCCTGCTCCCGCTGTTAATCCAAAGTCACGGGAGTTAAAATTGGGAGTTCCTTCATAAGTATAGCTTGGTAATTGTGTTGCCTCCGTTCGGGTGATCTGTTTAAGTAAATAAGCAGCATATGGCCCTATATTAAAAAAGTATTTTATTTTTTTTCCAAAGCTGGCGCGTAAAAGAACTGGAAGGATGAGATAATTAAAATCTGAATGCGTTACATAATCTCCCAGGTTATCACCCGTAACGCCCAAATAAGTTCCTCTGGATACGCAACCTTTTCTTTCAAAAGAAACGTTTGTTCTTAGAGAGAAGATCTTTGGAAGTTATATTGAAAAGTAGCTCCGTAACAAAACCCCAGTGTAGGATCGTTATAACTTTTTACCAGTGCGTTACCCCATAAACTGGTAATGCCTGCACCGCCTTCTACACCGGCCTCAAATTTATGTTGCTGTGCAAAAGTGTTTGTTTTTAAAAAAAGTATAACCACCGCTAAAAATAATATGCCAGGGTTTTTCATGATCCGTTTGTGATTTTAAAGATAACGGAATGTGGAGTGGAAAATTGTGTGGGGAGGGGTTAGCGTAAGGATTATTTAGGTTTATAAATATTTTTGAAAAGATATTATCTCACAATAACTAACTTCTTATTTACAACGTGATCCTTTGTTTTAATTGCCAGATTGTAGACACCTTCATCTAAGCTTGTTACATCAATAGTTGTATTACCATTTAATTCTTGCTTAACGAGAGTTATTCCATTAAGATTACAAATTTGTATGATTTGTTTTTCTGAATTAGTTACTTTCAAAATAAAAAAAGAATTTGCCGGATTAGGATAAACTACAGTAGTTTGATCCAAAAAATTTTCCTCTTCTCCCACTGCAATATCGCAGCCGTTAGGGTTACCAGCAGCACATAAAGGATACGCCATAAGACTTGGTGACATTGCACCTGGCAGATAATTTGGCAAACATGTGAACGGATTATTGTCTAATCCAATATAATAACCAGGGCCTGAACTACTCATAATTGAATTCGGAAATGTAGGAAAACAAGTTATATTATTATACTCACAATGTAAACTATAAAGAGAATTGGGTAAAGTTGGAAGATTTGTCAATGAATTAAAACCACAGTCAATTGAGATAAGTGAATTAGGTAAGCTTGGAAGGGTAGTTAAAGAATTTCCAGCGCAACTCAAAACTATAAGGGAATTAGATAAAGCAGGAAGGTTTGTCAAGTGATTATATCCACAGCTAAAATGAGTAAGCTTGTTTGGTAGTAACGGGAGACTTGTTAATGAGTTAGACCAGCAAGCAAAATAATTTATCGAATCGGGTACATTCGGAAGAGAGGTCAATGAATTGTGAGAACAATCAAACCAATTAATTGAATTTGGGAGACTAGGCAGGCTAGTTATAGAATTATTATTACATTCTAAAACAACAAGCGAATTAGGTAGATTTGGAAGGGTTGTCAATGAGTTACCGCTGCAACTCAACTTCTTGAGCGATAAAAAATATTGAACGCCATGAAGATTTGTAATATTTTGGAAGCTGAGACTAAGCGTTTTTGTTGCAGTTGTTACTAATGTACTACTAATATTTAGTGAATTACCATTCATGGCAGATGGTATCTGGCTTTGTAAATACGACGCAAAATTTGCATCTGGAATGGTTACATACGTCTGCGACTTTATTTTACAAAAGCTAAGAAGCAAAAAAAGGAATAAAAATTTTTTCATAATAAATATTAAACAAGTTGCTCTTTAGTATAGAGCTCTTTAATCAAATTTACAAAAAATAAAACAGATATTCAGATCAGAGGATAAACGAACTGTTTGATTTTACATTGGCCAGTTTCGATAAAAGTTGATCTTTAATTAATTCCAAAAGCCTGTTTTGGCTATTTTTGCGCGCCAAAAGTGAAATAAAAAACTTAAGTGAAGTCATTTTTGGCAAAAATTGATCATCACCCCCTATTTTTCAACAATATTTTCTAAAAAAGTTGATATTTTGACTTGACACCCCCTGTTTTTTGACTACATTTGTAAAAATTTTGATAAAAAACCTATTTAAACCCCAAATTATATGACCACAAGACGAATGTTAGCCATGCAGGATGTTACCAACCGCGTTCCGCTGGCTCTTGAAAAATCCGACAAAAAAGTTTCTGAGTACTACGGCTCAGATGTGTTTGGCCTTGATGCCATGCGCGAATTCCTTTCTGAAGAAGCTTTTACAAGCATTCAAAACTCTATGAACGCCGGTACCATTGTAGAACGTAAAATGGCCGATCAAGTAGCAGCATGTATGAAAGCCTGGGCGCAAAGCAAAGGCGTTACGCATTTTACACACTGGTTTCAACCATTAAGTGGCGCTACTGCAGAAAAGCACGATGGATTTTTTGAACCGATTGAAGGTGGCCGCGCTATTGAGCGTTTTAGCGGTAATGCTTTAGTGCAACAAGAACCCGATGCTTCTTCGTTTCCTAATGGTGGTATTCGTAATACATTCGAGGCGCGTGGTTACACGGCCTGGGATCCAACATCGCCTGCTTTTATCTGGGGACAAACATTATGTATTCCAACCATTTTTATTTCTTATACCGGTGAGTCGTTGGATTTTAAAACACCTTTATTAAAATCGTTACACGCTATTGATAAAGCAGCTACTGATGTTTGCCAATACTTTGATAAGAACGTTACCAAAGTAATTGCAACTTTAGGTTGGGAGCAGGAATATTTTTTAATTGATTCTGCTTTATATAATATCCGTTACGATCTGCAACAAACTGGTCGTACTTTATTTGGTCACGCTCCGGCAAAGGGCCAACAGTTAGAAGATCATTACTGGGGTTCAATTCCTGAAAGAGTTGCAGCTTACATGCGTGATTTTGAATATGAGTCTCATTTATTAGGCATTCCTGTACGTACACGTCATAACGAAGTAGCGCCTGCACAGTTTGAGTGCGCTCCTGTTTTTGAAGAAACAAATTTAGCTGTAGATCATAATTTATTATTAATGGATGTGATGGAAAAAGTGGCCATCCGCCATAACTTCCGCGTATTGTTACATGAAAAACCTTATGCCGGTGTTAACGGTAGTGGTAAACATAATAACTGGAGCTTAGCAACAAGCACCGGAAAAAATTTATTATCACCGGGCAAAACGCCTAAAACAAATTTACAGTTCTTAACTTTTTTCGTAAATACGGTAATGGCAGTGTACGAACACGCCGATCTTTTGCGAGCTTCCATTGCTTCTGCCAATAACGATCACCGTTTAGGTGCCAACGAAGCGCCTCCGGCGATAATGTCTGTTTTCTTAGGAGGACAATTATCAAATGTGTTGGATGATCTTGAGAAGTCAGTACACAGTGGTAAAATGAGCCCTGAAGAAAAAACGAAATTAAAATTAAATATTGGTAAAATTCCGGATATCTTATTAGACAATACAGATCGTAACCGTACTTCGCCATTTGCTTTTACCGGAAATAAATTTGAGTTCCGCGCGGTTGGTTCTTCTGCAAACTGCGGTGGACCAATGACTGTGTTGAACGCCATTGTTGCAGAACAATTAGTGGCATTCAAAAAAGAAGTAGATACCTTGATCGACAAAAAGGTTGAGAAAGACGAAGCCATCTTCCAGGTATTAAAAAAATATATTATTGCCAGCAAAAAAATTCGTTTTGAAGGAAATGGTTATGGTGATGAGTGGAAAGCAGAAGCAAAAAAACGCGGCCTAAATAATATTCCTACAACCCCGGGAGCGTTAGAAGCTATGATCTCTAAAAAAACATTGAACATGTACGAGACCATGGGTATTTTAAATCACCGCGAGCAGGAAGCCCGTTACGAGATAAGTTTAGAAACATACACGAAGAAAATTCAAATTGAATCACGTATCATGGCAGATATGGTAAACAACCAGATCATTCCTGCCGCATTGAATTATCAAAGAACATTAATTGACAATGCAAAAGGCTTAAAAGAAATTTTAGGCGCTGCAGAATTTAAAAAAGCTGCCGATACACAAATTGAATTAATAAAAGAGATCAGCGAGCACGTTACTATCATTAAAAAAGCCGCTGATGATATGACCGAAGCGCGTAAGAGTGCAAACAATTTAGATAGCACCAAAAAACAAGCGCATGCTTATTGCGATAAAGTAAAACCATTTTTCGAAACCATCCGTTACAATGTAGATAAGTTAGAGAACATTGTAGATGATGCTACATGGCCTTTACCGAAATATCGCGAGATGCTTTATTTAAGATAACTTTTTAAGAACCCGCTGAAAGGCGGGTTTTTTGTTTAGGCACACAGTGTCCTCCTCTTGAGGAGGTGGCGCGTAGCGACGGAGGAGGATTTTCGTTTTAGCAAAATTTTATTGATTTTTTGGGCACCTTAACGGGTTACTATCCTCGCACATGCCGGCTCATCAAGCCACTGGTTTGCCGCCCTGCTTCGCTATGGTCTTTTGCCTGTTAAGGCAAAAGAACTAAACCTTTCGCATCCCTGGTGCAGTGTTAGGAAATTTTATACGTAAACTGCGTTAGGGATAGAGCCACTGTTTGAGCTCTTTTTTATGCGCCTGTAAAGGCAAATAAAAAAAGCGAGTGGCGAAAGCCCGGGCCGAAGGCAACGCCCAAATAAAAACGAAATGAATTTCTTTACGCGCAGTTTAATTATTAAAACAAAAAAACACGCTGTAGCTCAGCTCGCTAAATTTTTTTAGTATAGCTAATTACTTCTGTATTTTGATTTTTTTTCAGGCTTTTGAAAGGGATTGTTCATTTCCTTAGGCTTGCAACAAATTCATTTTTTGTATACAAAACCATAGCTTTTATCTACTTTAAGAAATAAGAAAAAAAAATAATTGTATTTTTAGATGATTGAACAGATCATTTAAAATAGCGCTGTTGGTATTGCAGGTATTGGCGTGGTTCATGCTCTTGGCGTTTCCTTACCTTAACAAACCACCCGGAGTTGATCATTTTTTGTGGAGTTTTAACCTGGAGCATTTTTTGTATTATTTTTTTCTGATCGTTTTTTTTAACCTCAATTACTTTTATTTCATTCCTCATCTATTTCAAAAACAAAAATTTTTTAAATTCTTTGGCGCGGTAATTCTTAGCTTTATCATAATAATTCTTTCACGAACGTTTATAGTGGAGTTTTTATTTCCAAAAAGAGAAATTTCTGAGTTTCGTTTTCATTTTTCCGCCGCAGGTTATCTTATAATAGCCTATGCCATAAGTACTGCGTTTAGAGCTTTGCAGGATTGGTTTGCTGCAAAACAGGAAAAAGAAGTTTTAATTTCTGAAAAACAAAAAGCGGAGCTGGCGGTTTTGAGGCACCAGTTAAGTCCACACTTTTTATTTAACACCTTAAATAATATTACCGAGTTAATGCATAAAGATATAAACGTAGCCGAAGAATATGTTGGTAAACTGGCAGCACTTTTAAGAGAGTTGCTTCACAAGGAGAAGCTTGAAAAAATAAGCTTAAAAGAAGAACTGAATTTTGTAAAAAATTATGTTGATCTCCAAAAAATAAGATTAAATGAAAATAATAAGCTGAGTTTTCACGTACTGGGAGAACCTAAAAATTTAATGATAGAGCCTTTTATTTTAATAAATTTTGTTGAGAATGTATTTAAGCATGGCCTCGGCGATGACAATAAGCTGGTAATTCATATTAAAATTGAAAACAATGTTGTTGAGCTAGTTACTGAAAATGCTATTTCAGAATATAAAAAAGATGAATCGGGTGGAATTGGCCTGGCAAATATTAAAAAACGTTTGCAGTTAATCTATCCTCAAAAACATGATCTTCAAATTTTATCGACTGATAAATATTGCGTTAATTTGAAGATCGATCTTGCATGAAAAAATTTACCTGCATAATTATTGATGATGAGCCATTAGCCATTGATAAATTGGCCCGTTTTATTGAAAAGGAAAAGAACTTTATTATTTCGGCAAAATACACGAGCGTTACAGAGGCCGAAAAAACGCAAAATTTTAATAATGTAGATGTTATTTTTTTAGATGTTCAGATGCCTTTGATGTCGGGAATGGACCTGGCTAAAAAGAAGAAGATCACGCGACCAATTATTTTTACAACGGCTTACGATAAATATGCTGTAGAAAGTTTTGACCTTAATGTTGTGGATTATCTTTTAAAACCATACACTTACGAGCGCTTTGAAAAGGCCTGTAAAAAAGCGATTGATCGTTTATTGAATGAACAAAATAAAAAGCAGGATGCAGGCTTTATTATAATAAATTCAGAACACCAGATTTTTAAAATAAATTATAACGATATTTTATATATTGAAGGACTAAAAGACTACGTTAAAATTCATACGCTCGCGCAAGATAAACCAATTTTAACGCGACAAAATCTAAAAAAGATTGCGGCGCAGTTGCCTGAAGATCTTTTTATTCGTGTTCACCGATCATATATTGTTTCTCTTAATAAGATCCAAAAAGTAGCTAAACAAAAGATGAGCATCCACGGAACGGATATTCCCTTAGGTGATCTTTTTAAAGATGATTTTTTACAACGTTATTTTGAATAGGCATTAACGGTTTAGTATACAAAAGCGTATTGTTAGTATACAAAAATAATTGAACGTGATTTTATATTATAGTTTTGTTTTAAACCAATTAATTATGAGAAAAAATTATTTTTATTCAGCGCTCTTAGCTTTAATAAGTTTCACATCTGTACTTGGTCAGACGCCAAGTTTAACATTATTAAACTCGTATTCTTTAACGCCAAACGCTACCGATACCATTGGTGCATTTGCAAGGATCTATTACCATCAACCAAGAAATAAGTTTTATACCATTTATGCCGCAAGGCAGGCAGGTAGCGCTTCACCCGCCGGTGTACTCTCAAATTTTGCCTGGCGCGAGTACGATGCCAATATGATCTATACGGGTAATCACGGCAGTTTACCAGGGCAAACAGGTGCCGGCGATTTTGCAATGGTTATGGTTGATAGTACTTATTATCATTTAACATTGGCCTCACCAACGGCAAATTATAAGATCACTAAGTACGATGATGATTTTAATATTCTTAGTTCAAAAACAATTACTTTAAACTCCTGCTCGTCAAATATCGATCAACTGCTAAATTATACGAACGGAAGATTAATAATAGGGGCAATGAATGATGCCGGCGTTTGCCCGCCAGTAAACCCTCCAAGTCTTTCACTCGCGCCATTATCAGAGATACATCAATACGACCTTAATTTAAATTCGGTAGCAACACCAACAATAATTTCTCAAACTAAAATAACCTGGGGCTCAAGTATGATATTTAATGCCGGAAATTATTACGAGGTAACCATGGAAAATTTTAATACACGCGATCTTTATGCTTATAAATACGATGCAAATTTTAATTACATCAATAAAACGCTTTTACATAACGACGGACAATGGAGCCAGGGTGTGATCTGGAACGCAGGGTATTATTATGTAGCACATCATACCGGCGAGCATAATGAAGGTAATGTTTTGATAGGTATTTATGATAACAACTGGAACATTGTAAACACCACTACTGTTACTAATTTTGCTGTGCCTACAACTACAGGAAGTACAAGCTATAATTGTAACAGGCCTTTTTTAACGCTGGTAGGAAATAAACTATACGTGTCGTACGATATTGAAAAATATGTAGTGCCAGTAAATAAAAAAGATTGGCAGGCAGCTGTAAAAGTTTACCAGGTAAGTGGCATTACAAGTGTTAATGAAATTGAACTAAATCAGCAGCTTTTTGTTTATCCCAATCCTGCAAACGAAAAAATCACTTTAAAAACCATAGCGCCAACAGGCGAAAACGAATTTCTTACAATAACAGATCTATTGGGGCGCATTGTATTTGAAGGCCATTTTATTAGTGAAATAAATATAAATACAGCTTCGTGGGACAAAGGGGTTTATACGTATCAATTAAAAAACAAAACCGTAAAAGGAAAATTAATTATCGAATAAATATGAAAAGAACAATTTTATTTTTGGCAGGAATTATTTCCTTACTAAAAGTTAACGCACAAAGCCTGCCGCCGGTAGCGCAGGCTTTGTATAACGAGTGTTATAATGCAGACGTTATGCAGGGGCAATATGCCATCAATAATGGTGTGCAGGTTTTGGCAACGGCTGATGGAAATTCTTTTTATTTAAAATGGCTTCCTGTTGGAGCGACTCCTTCGCTAACGCCAATGCTTGTTACTTTGCACGGTTCGAATGGGCGAGCTTTTGTTGAATTTTTTAACTGGCATCAAAAAGCAATGGCAAAAGGTGTAGGCATAATTGCTATACAATGGTACAGAGGCGCGGCATCAGTTTCGCCAAACGATTATTTTGATGATAATGCATTATACACATATATCGATACGGCATTAAAGCGTATTAAATATCCGTCAAATAAAGCTATGTATCATGGATTTAGCAGAGGCTCGGCGCGTTCATACGCTGTTGCTTTTAAAGATGTGCAACCGGGAGGTAAGAATTATTTCTGTACAGTTCTATCTAATGCAGGAAAGCCCGATTCGGCATACCCACTTTATTCATCAATAAACACAGGCATATATGGTCATTCGTTTTACAACGGAAAACACTGGGCAATGTACTGTGGTGCAGATGATCCCGATAAGGGCCAATCCGGCTGCCAGGGCATGAACATGGCTAAGAATTGGGTAATTGCAAATGGCGGATCGGTGGGGTTGTATATACAAGGGCCTTCGCCGCAGGGCCATGACGGGTTTCACACTGTACCGGCGTATATTGATTCGGTCTTAAATTATTATTTAGCTTGTTTTAATGGAAATGTTGGCTTAAAACAAAATTCCAAAAGGTATGAGTTGGATATTTTTCCAAATCCATCTAAAAATAACTTTGAAATTAAAGGAGATTTAGAAATTGTAGATGTTGAGATCTTGAACACAATGGGGCAAATTGTTTATAGAGAAAAAATAAATGCTTCGCAAAAACAAATAACACCTGGCTTGAAAAGCGGGGTATATTTTTTAAAGATTGATTTTGGAGTTGCTATAAAAATGAAAAAAATAATTATTGAAGAGTAAAAATAGAAAGCCGGTATTATACACCGGTTTTTTTATGCACGCAATTTATTAGTCAATAATTATTTTCTTTGTTTCGCTGGTGTTTTTTGTTTTGACTTCAATAAAATAAACGCCTTTATTTAAATTGTGTTTAAATGAAGATATATTTTCTGTGGAATGAAAAACTAATTTACTTTCTGTATCATAAATGCTTATTTCTTCAATGGTACTATTAGTATTTAACGCAAGATGTATCTGATCCTTTAACGGATTTGGAAAAATTGTGAAAGTTGAGTTTTCTTTTTTGTTTTTACTTAAACCCATTACATTCGAGTATTTACTCACATATATCATCAGGTAGTTTGTTGCGCCTAATTTAATAACTGCCGGGTCTGCCTGCACACCATTTGTTGTAACAGGGCCTGCACAATTTGTAAACGCCGGGTTCCAGCTAGTGCCATCGCTAGTGCTTTTAAACCAGATAGAGCCGCTTTGTGGGGAAGGTGTTCCGTAAAAACGATAGGTTGATCCGCCGCCGGGAATGTCAGACATAAGATTGCCTGTAAAATTATGGTTAGCATCTGATGCAATGGTAGTTGTTCTTGTAAAAGCTAATCCGTCATTCGACAGATGATGAAACGCTCCTGCTGCCGGAAAAGCTCTGGGAGCGGTGTAATGCCAGGTGCCACCGATCTTAATGGCTGCAGGATCGATCGTTATCGAATCTGCCACGGCAACTCTCACGCCGGGCTCCCAAGTATAGTTTACACCGTCGGTAGATATTGCTGAATAACAATGGTAGGTTGAATCCAACATGGTTAGTGTGTTTGTTTTAGAAGATGAAAAATACATTCTTACCTGTCCGTTATCCGCAATAACTAACGTTGGATCGAATGGTTTTTTAAAAGTAGGAGGAAGGCCATTAAAAACCGCCAAAGTTGGACTGCCCCAACTTAAACCACCATCTGTCGACTTTTTAACTGCTACTTTATCAAACGCTGTATTTGTGGGCGATGCTGGGGCCGGGAACCACTGAAAAGCGCAATAAATTATTCCTGTTGAATGTTGTGTAATACTTGGTACGCCGGCCGAATCCTGGAATAAATTATTATTTGTCCATGTAATGCCGTCGCTGCTGCTACATGCAATAAGGTCAAAACCGTTTGGCGCTTGTGAGAAAAATGAATTTGAAAGAAATATGCTTAGTAATAGTAATAAATTTTTCATAAGAGTGATTTGCTTACTCTAAAATAAAAAGAAAAAGTATGCGGCGGCCCATCTCGCTAAAATTTCTTTTGCATAACCGATTACTTCTGCATTTTGATTTTGTACAGTGCCATCAGGCAATATTTTACCGATCAGTTTATTATCAGCGTCATACACGTTATTATCTTCTTTAATAGTGCCAACTAATTTGTGAGCTTCGTTTTGAATGCTTCCATCATTTGCAACGTAACCAATAATAATAGAATTTTTCCCCAATACAGTACCATCACTTTTAAATTTCCCTATTATTTTATTGGCCTCATCTAAAACAGTACCATCTTTTTTAATGGTGCCAATAAAAACATTATCCGGTCCCTGCATAGCCTGGGAGTATGAAAGAAAAGAAGCGAATGAACAAATGATAAATAAAAAGAATTTTGACATTATGAAAGTTTTTAATAGAACAAACCAGGGTACAAAAAGTTTAATCTTTTTTGTTCAGCTTTTCCATACTTTTACTTATGTATTTCTCGGAAGGCAGTAAAGTGGTTTGAATACGCTTGGCGTAATAAATACTATCAGTAATACTTTTGTTCTTTTCTTCAATAATATCTTTTTGATGCTGTATCTCAGAATTGCTTAATTCTAAGAGCTTATTGGCTTTTTGTTTGGTGATGAACGCCCTGAATAATACAATGGCCAAAACAATGATCAGCACTACTACAATTATCAATACATTTTTAAAATTATTTTGTTTTTCAATCACCTGGTTAGAGAGCTGTTTTTCTTTTTCGAGTGATGTGATCTTTAATTCCTGTTTATCTTTTTCATAACGGGCCGACATTTCATTTACCTGTCGCGAGTTTTCAGAATTCAGCAAAGTGTCTTTTATCGCGTTATATTTGTCAAGGTAATCGTAAGCGGTTTCAAAATCTTTTTTTCCATGGTAAGCAGCGGCAAGTATATGGTAACATTCACTCATTCCAAATTTTATATCTGCTTCTTCCACTTTTTTTAGTATTGGTTTTAGTGTAGTTATCGATTCGTTATATTGTCCGTTATCGAGGTATAAGTTAGCAAGGTTGATGCCATTGGCAATGATTATTTCGTCATTACCAAGTTCTTCACCCATGGGTATAGCTTTTTGATAATATTCAATGGCCTTATCATTTTCCCCCAAAACATCATAAAGGCTTCCAATATTACAAAGCGCGGCGGCAATAAGTGTTTTGTTATGTTCTGCTTCGGCGGCTTTTAAAAAATCCAGGGCATAAGCCAATGCTTTTTTATTGTCGCCCATATATGAATAAATATTACTTAAGTTACCTATGCCGTTCATATAGCCTTTCATATCACCTATTTCCTTGTCAATTGCCATGGCTTTATTTACATAGTCTAAAGCAAGTTTATATTTTTTCATGGATTCATAAACTAAAGCAAGATTGCCATAATCAGAAGCAATAGAATATTTATCTCCTGATTTTTCATCAATAGCTAAAGCTTTAAAATAATATTCGGCTGACTTTGAATAACTTCCAAGATCCATTAACATAGTACCGCGGAAATTATAGCTTTTCGCTTTTTGATGAAGATCACCAACAGAATCAGCTGTTCTTTCCCAATGGTCAAGGTCAGTTAAAAATTCTTTCTGAAGGTTGGCGGCACGAATACCGTTTGACATGACCTCGAAGCTTCTGAAAATTCCGTTGATGAATTTAAGCTTTTTCGAAAGCGCCAATGCTTCTTTTGAATAGCGCAATGTTTTTTCAGGGTCGATATTTTTATTGCGGCTGGCAATACGCACCAATAATTTAACCCGGTTGGTATCTTGCTGAGATGTTTTTAAAATGTTCTCAAGTGAGTCTAGTGATTTTTTGAATTGATCATTTTGTTCCTGCGCATGCAATGAGCGAAATAAAATGCAAAATAATAAAACCAAAAACTTTAAAAAATTGCTCATATAATGCAGGTTAAGTTTTTTTTGATAGCTTGTCAATACTGCGCTTAATGTATTTCTCAGATGGCAGAAGCGCCAATTGTATACGTTTGGCGTAATGAATGGAGTCGAGGATCTCTTTTTGTTTTTCTTCTATAACCGCTTTTTGCTGGGTGATCTCTTTATTTGCTTTTTGTTTTTGTAAAAAGTTACGATATACAAAAATGGCAAAACCAAACACTAAAATTAAAATGCCGCTTACAGCCCAGATCAAAATTGTTTGTTTTTTTCTTTCTGTTGCGGCGACTGCTTCTTTTTTCTCTTGCTCTAATTTTGTTGCTGCGGCTTTTTTATCAAATTCAAAATTCAGTTCAAGCCTAACAGCATTCTTTGTATTCTCTTCATTAAAGATACTATCACGTGCGGTAATGAATTTTTTATAATGTATAAGTGAAAGGTCAAACTTTTTTGTTTCGTTGTATAGTTTGCTCAATGTTTCGTGTTGAAGCTTTATTAAGTTAAGATCACCCATCTCCTCTGCGTAAGCTAGTGATCTTTTTAAATTCTCTTCTGCTTTTGGGTACAATTTTAAAGATATGTACAGATCGCCCAAATAACCCAAACAATTTGCCAATACATTTATATCTCCCGATTCGTTAGCGAGTTTTAATGCCTGGTTAAAAAATTGCAGAGCTTTTGAATAATATTGATTGGCGGCTGTACGATCGCTATTGGTTCTTTTGAGTGAATCGCCTATGTATAAATAAATGTTACCAATATTCATATAGCTTGTGCCCCCAAGTGATTTAGCGCCCATTTTTTCAACAAGGGCAAGCGATCGCATGTAATAATCCAAACTTTTTTGAAACTCATATTTTTCATATTGCAAAGCACCAATATTATTTAAATTAGTTACCTGGATCTGTAGGTCGTTAATTTCTTTTGCAATTTCATATGCTTTAGTAAAATTTGTAAATGCTTTGTCCCATTCATGTTTAAATAAATATACATTTCCAATATTTCCTAAATTCCGGGCAATGCCGGTTTTGTTTTTTGTTTCTTCATCTATTTTTAAGGCTTTATAATAATACTCTAAGCTTTTCTCATAATTGCTTTGGCTATTATAAAGCAGGCCAATATTGCCTAAAGTAAGGCCCAATTCATTTTTGTTATTGTATTTTTCAAGTACAATTAATTTTTCCCTTAAATGATCGAGGGCTTTTTCAAAATTACCTGTGCTCCAGTAATACTGAGCCAAAAAATCGAGAGCTTTTACTTTACCGTAAGCGTAATTTATTTTTTCTGAAAGCTGTAAGCTAAGCTGCGCGTATTTATGAACCGAATCAACCTGTACGCCAAAATAAGCGTGAGAAATATGCAGGAGCGTACCTATCTTAATGGTATCATGTAAATTGTTCTTTAATCTTTTTTGTATGGAGTCTATCTCTGCAGATTGAGCGATTGTGTTTTTACAAATAAATGCTAAAAGACAAATGAAAAGATATTTTATTGTTCTTTTATACACCTTAACATCTATTTATATTGCTGTGCGTGATATATGGGCTGATCGTTCACAAAATTGGCAATGATCTCGGCACTCATTGAACGGTTCTTATTTTGTTTTATATAATTTGAATAACCTTTTACGCTTTTCCATTTTTCAATTTTCAATTTTTCTTCATTCTCCCTGCTAAGCGAAAGTAACTGGTAACCAAGGCCGGCTTCAATAGCGCGCAGCTCATCATCATAATTAATTTTATTTCTTGCTTTAGTAGAAAGTTGTTTAAAATGCCAGGCAACAAAATCAAAAAAGCCGCCGGTCCTGAAATCTTCTATTCTGCTAACTTGTATGGCAATTAAACCTATTTGAGAATTAAGCGATAAGTTTTTAAGTAGTACACTATCTAAAGTTGTTTGGCTTAGGCTGCTATACCAGATTTTGTAAGTGCGTTGTTTGGGCGCTTTAAAAATAGAACCAAATGTGGGCTTTATTTTAACGATCTTACGAGAATTTCTGAATTTTATCTTAATGTTTTGAAACTCGATCTTAGGAAAAAAACTTAAAGCGTAAGAAAACTTGTTTTTAAAATTCAAGGAAGAATCGCCATTGACCACTATTATTTTATTAGCAGTATCTTTAAAATGGGGAAGTATAGAATCGTTTACGTTTTTGTAATAAATATCCTGCGAAATAAGATCGTTAGATAGAAAAAGTGAGGAAAGTAAAAAAAGTATAAGGTATTTGTTCATACATCAAAAATATAAAAATAAATTTTACAATTAGCCACAATAGATATAAATTTACCTGCAAGGTACAAATGCTTTATATACTTCTAACCATTATCATCAGTGTACTGCTTTTATTGATATTTAAAGCATTTCAAAAATACGGGGTAAACTCACTGGTAGCAATTGTTGTAAACTATATCACAGCGGGCGTAACGGGTATTCTTTTCTTAAATTCAAGCATTAGTATAAATGCTATCATTCAGTCGGATTGGATCTATATTTGCCTGCCTTTAGGCCTATTGTTCATCTCTATATTTTACCTTATTGCCCTCACCGCGCAAAAAATAAGCATATCGGCCGCATCAGTGGCCAATAAAATGAGTGTAATTATGCCGGTTTTATATTCTCTTATTTTTTTAGGCCAGCAATTATCCGCTTTAAAGATCGTAGGTATTGTTTTGGCTATGCTTGCAGTTTATCTTTCAACCCGCTCATCTAAGAAAGATAATGTTAACGCTGCTTTGATCTGGCTACCGGTTTTGGTATTTGTTGGTAGCGGCTTAATTGATATTGCTATTAATGCCAGCAATGCATTTTATATAAGATCTAAAGATGAAAGTGCTTTATTCAGCATCTGCACTTTTTTATCTGCATTTGTAGTTGGCATAATTGTTTTAGTGTATTCCGTACTTGTAAAAAGATCTTTATCCATAAAAGAAGTATTGGCACCAAAAAATATTATTGGAGGCTTAATTTTAGGGATCCCAAATTATTTTAGTATCTTTTTTATTTTTAAATCGTTGGAGGCAAATGTGCTCCAGAGTGCGCAATTGTTCCCGGTTTTAAATCTTTCAAATGTAGCTCTCTCGGCATTTTTGGGCTGGCTGGTGTTTAAAGAAAAACTATCGCCAATTAATCTTGTAGGCATTGCATTGGCTATTATTTCTATTTTACTGATTTCTTTCTAAATGCTTTTTTCAGATTCATATTTAACAATAAAAGCACCGGGTGAAATTCTATTTAAAGAACGCGGTTCAAAATTTCTGACCTTTATTTTTCCGGTAATAAATGAAGTGGAAGTAAAAGAATGCCTCACCCAGTTAAAAAAATCACATCCAAATGCCAATCATCATTGTTATGCCTGGCGTTTGGGCGCCGATAAAGCTGCCTTTAGGGCTAATGACGATGGTGAGCCATCGAATACAGCAGGTAAGCCTATTTTAGGACAGATCCAGGCCAATGATCTTACCAATGTTTTAATAGTGGTAGTGCGTTATTTTGGTGGCACGCTCCTAGGCGTTGGTGGCTTGATAAGTGCTTATAAAACCGCAGCAGCAGAGGTAATAGCAGCTTCTGAGATATATGAAAAGTTTATTTTATTTGAATATAAAATTGATTTTAATGAAGAAAGTATTAACTTGGTGATGCGAATTTTGAAGGAGAATGAAGCAAAAATAATTTCGCATACTTACGAGACTAATAATTCGATTATTTTTCAAATAAAAAAACAAAATTCAAATAAATTGGAAAAAGATTTTACTGAACTTTACACCTCAAAACTGACCTATTTAAAAACTCTATAACAAACGGTAATGAAAAAAGAAAAAGCCAACTCGCCTTATGAACTGCTAAAAGAAATGTGCCACATGCATGCGCCAAGTGGTAATGAGATTGGCATGAAAATGTTTGTTTTAAATTATATTAAAGAAAATGTTAAGAACTGGAAACACAAGCCAAAAGTGATCTCAGGTGATGGTTTCCAGGAAAATATTATTTTAGTTTTTGGAAAACCCCGTACCGCCGTGTTCGCGCATATGGATAGCATTGGCTTTACGGTACGTTACGGTAAACAACTGGTAAAAATTGGCGGCCCCGTTACGGCAAATGGTTTTAAATTGATAGGATCTGACAGTAAAGGTTTACAGGAAGTGGAATTAAGAGTAAGCGATGATAAAAGAACCGGTATGCGTAGCCTTTCTTATAAAGGAAAAAGAGATTTTGAAACCGGAACTGAATTAACTTTTAAACCCAACTGGCGCGAAGACAAAAATTATATTCAATGTTGTTATATGGATAACCGTTTAGGTGTATATAACGCCTTACGCCTTGCCGAAACATTAAAAGACGGCGCTATTGTTTTTAGTACTTACGAAGAGCATGGCGGCGGAAGTGTAAGTTATCTTCAAAAATATTTAGCGGATAAATATAAAATTTCGCAGGCATTGATATCTGATATCTCATGGATCTCGGATGGTGTAAGTTACGCCAAAGGCCCCGTAATTAGTATGCGCGATAGTTTAGTGCCACGCAGAAGTTATATCAATAAAATTATTTCTATTGCCTCAAAAAACAAATGCGCGTTTCAGTTAGAAGTAGAAGGTAGTGGTGGCAGTGATGCTAAGGAGCTACAAATGGCTGCTTATCCATGGGATTGGTGCTTTGTTGGCGCGGCAGAAGAGAATGTGCATACGCCGGATGAAAAAGTACATAAAAAAGATATTGAAGGGATGATAGCGCTTTATAAAGTGCTGATGAAAGAACTATAAAATTTAAAAGCCGTAATTTTTATTATCGCGGTTAAAATCGTCGTTCTTGAAGGGTTTATTTATTTCAATGTTGGTGTATTCGTAACTTTCAAATAAGCCGGCATCATCATAAAGGCTAATAGAAACGGGAAGCATCAATTTTTCATCAATAAATAAAATAGCTTTTTTACAATACAGTGTTGGCACTTTTAAGATCCTTCCTTTTCTTAAATAACCAAAATCGTTTAACAGATCATTATTATCTCTCAATAAATACTCGTTCACGCATAATTTAGAAGCAATAACACCTACCGTTTCTTTCTCGCCAACTTTATAATCTACATAGGCGTAATTTTTATTTTCGTATTCCAATAAAAAGCAGGTGTAACCGTTCTTATGTGTTTTGCCTTTATAGCTAAAATTGCTCAGGCCGTCTTTATCTTTACTTAAGGTTAAAGCAATGGATGTACCAATGAAGGAATAGCCCAACTCATGAATTGAATAGTGCTGGTTCTTACGCATGATGTTACCTGTGGGATCAAGACTAATGGTCATGTAAGGAAAAATATTCGGTTTTACCAAAGCTTTGCGTCCGTATAATTCTGTATTATATAAAACTTCCAGTTTTTTTGAGCGGTTAACAAAATATACTTTTCTTGGGTTGGTTTGTACCAAATATTCTGAATTAGCTGAAGAAAATTTTTTGTCAATACGCTCCAGTGCTGCAACTTTTGTGCGCATTGTTTTTACATTCTTGATAGAATCGTACATATGGTGCAGGATCTTGGCAGGTGTGTTATTATCCGGATTTCGAAACGCAAAACCCAAAAGCACCCCACAAAATAAGGATATGATAACTTTGATGTTCACACTTTAGAAACAATAAAAATAGCTAATAGTTTTTAGTTATTTTTGAGAATTGTTTTAAATTAACCAAAAATGTCAATAATTGGAATAATACCTGCCCGTTTTGCTTCTACCAGGTTTCCGGGTAAACCTCTTGTGGAGATAAAAGGCAAATCAATGATACAAAGGGTTTACGAACAAACCGCTAAAGCAAAACTGTTAAGTAAAGTTATTATTGCAACCGATGATGAACGTATTGCCAAACATTGCCAAAGTTTTGGCGCAAAAGTGGTGATCACAAAACCGGAACATCCCAGTGGTACCGACAGGTGTTTTGAAGCCTATCAGTTGAATGGTGAAACGTTTGATCATGTTTTAAATGTACAGGGTGATGAGCCTTTTTTGGATCCTGAGCAAATTGATTCGCTCGCAATGGCCTGCAAAGCAGATACAGAAATAGCCACACAAATGATAAGATGTGATGATCATGCAGTTCTGTTTGATAAAGGCGAAGTAAAAATAATTTTAAATCCCCATAATGAGGCGCTGTATTTTAGTCGCAGTGTTATTCCTGCAATAAAAGGGAAAGACGAAAAAGAATGGCATAAGCATTATAAGTATTTCAGGCACGTGGGTATGTATGCGTATCGCGCGGATATACTTGAAAAAATAACACGTCTTCAACCTTCTGCATTAGAGTTGGCAGAATCTTTAGAGCAGTTGAGATGGTTAGAGCATGGTTATAAGATCAAATGCGTGGAAACAATTTTTGATAGTCATTGTGTAGATAGTCCTGAGGATATTGAAAAAGTAATTCGCCTCATGAAGATCCAATAAATTTTTTGAGCTCTTTTTAAAATGAACAAACATCCTTCTTTAATTGAGATAAGTGACTATACATATGATCTGCCGCAGGAGAAAATTGCCAATTATCCTTTGCAGAATAGGGATGCATCAAAACTACTGATCTATAAGAACAATACCATTACTGAAAATAACTTTAAGAACATTGATCAATTTTTAGAAGAAGAAAGTGTATTGATATTTAATAACACGCGGGTAGTTCAGGCGCGCTTAAATTTTCAGAATTCAAAGCAACAAAACATCGAGGTTTTTTGTTTAGAGCCTTTCCAGGCCGACCTGGATATTACACAAGCCATGTTAAGCACTCAAAAAGTTTTGTGGACGTGTTTGGTTGGAAATTTAAAAAAATGGCGCGATGAGGATCTTACTTTAAGTCTTGAAAATATTTCGTTAAGCGTTAAGCTAATTGAAAAAAGACAGGAAGATGTTGTGGTAGAATTTAGCTGGCAACCAAATGAGCTTTCATTTGCAGAAGTTCTTGAAAGAACCGGGGCTATGCCAATACCACCTTATTTAAAACGTAAAAGCGAAGAGTTGGATACTACACGCTACCAAACAATTTATGCTGAGAGAAACGGCTCGGTAGCAGCACCAACAGCTGGTCTGCATTTTACAGCAGCGGTTTACGAAAAATTAAAACAAAAGAAAATACGATCGCTTTACCTTACTTTACATGTTGGGGCAGGCACCTTTAAGCCTGTAAAATCAAACACGCTGGCTGAACATGATATGCATGCCGAATGGATAGATGTAAGTAAAGCAACGATCAGCGAATTATTAATTAATGATAGCAAAAAGAAAATTGCTGTGGGTACTACGTCCTTGCGTACAATAGAATCGTTGTATTGGTTGGGTGTAAAAGTTTTTTATAATGAAAAAATATTAACAGGGCAATTAGAGTTGAGTCAATGGGAGCCTTACCAGGAGGTTCTGGAAAAAGAACTTAGTGTTTTTGAAAGCCTAAACGCATTATTAAAATGGATGGAGATGAATTCTTTAGATCGCCTTGTGTGTAAAACAAGCATTCTTTTGGCCCCGCCATATAAGCTGCGTTTGGCAGATGGCATAATTACCAATTTTCATCAACCGCAAAGTACTTTACTTTTACTAATAAGCTGTATTGTTGGAGAGGAGTGGAAAAACATCTACAAATACGCTTTAGAAAACGACTTTAGATTTTTAAGTTATGGCGATAGTTCTTTATTACTGAAATAAAAGTCTGCTATAAAATTTAATTTTTGAAAAAGGTCTCGTTTTTTTTAATATTTTTGATAAAACAATTAATTCTATAGATCATGAAAAAATTTTATTTATCTCTTTTATTATCAGCAGCAGGCTTGGTTGCGAATGCCCAGTTAACACAAGCTAATCACGCCTTTGCAGGTGGTGAAATTTTTACTACGTACCAGTGCGATTCTCTTGGCATTACTGCCGGAGCTTCAGGAGCAGGCGCAACCTGGAATTATGGATCTATTACTACACACAGCAGTATGCTAGTTGGTTATTCGGTAACTGTAAACACAAATACATCTTACCCAATGCCGGGCTTATCTCTCTCTTCAACAGCCAATAACTCATCTTATTATACATCAAACCCAACAGACACAAAATATTGGGGTGGTAATATTTTAGTAGGATCTATTGGCGCTACACTTACTTATACCTCAGGCGCATTTACTGCTGTTTACCCGATGAATTTAAGTACAAGCACAGTTAGCGCAACAGGTGGAAGTATTTCAGTGCCTGCTTTATCGCAAAACGGTACATTTACCGGAAATGCAGGAACTATTGCAGACGGAACAGGTACATTGATATTACCAACCGGTACATATACAAATGTTGTGCGCGTGGTTACAACACAAACAATTAATTTTACAACGCCATTGGCTAATGGAACAGTTACTCAAAAGAACTGGGATTATTATTCTGTAGGAACTAAAAACTCTTTATTCACAATCTCAGCTTCAACGGTTGTTACCAGTTTAGCTCCAACACCTTCTTCGCAAACGGTTGTTACACGTAGCGCTCCGTCATCGGTTGGTGTTAAGGAAAATAAAGCTAATTTAATTTCTTTATCCGTTTTCCCTAATCCTTCTTCATCACAAATTACTTTGTTTACAGAAAGTGATAAGGCAAACGCGGTTGAGATCCATGATGTAACAGGAAAAATGATCTCTGGTTATACTTTTGAAAACAACAAAGTAAATTTCAGTACTTTAGAAATGACCAACGGTATTTATTTTTACACAGTTAAAAATTCAGGAAAACAAACTATTGCAACCGGCAAATTTACGGTAGCCCATTAATTCTTTTAAGTTTTCAAAAAAAGCTATCCAAAGTGGATAGCTTTTTTTGTTTTAGCTTAAGTCATACCATGCTGTTGCGTTAATTATGTTAAAACAAGTTGATTTTTGCAGATTTAGCATAAATGGGTAAAAACAAGCCTTTTTTTTTATATTTTTGGTGAAATACTTAACCTTAAAAACATGAAAAAAATTTATTTATCAATCTTCACAGCTTTAGCGGGTTTGTCGTTAAACGCTCAAACATTAACGGATGCAAACCATTCACCGGCAGCAGGCGATATGTACTCAACTTACCAATGCGATTCATTAGGTATTAGTGCCGGAGCTTCAGGTGCTGCTGCATTATGGAATTTTACGTCTGTTGCAACTCATAGCAGCATTGTAAATAATTATACAGCTACTGCAAACGCAAATGCATCTTACCCAATTCCGGGTGTGCAATTGGGCTCAGCTGCAAGTAATTTATCTTTTTATAAAAATACTGCTACTTACCTTAATTATTGGGGCGGTAACGTTACAATTGGCTCTGTTGCCGCTTCATTTGTGTATACTGCATCTGCAGTAAGAGCAGCTTATCCAATGAGTTTAAACACCAGCAGTACTTCTGTTACAGGTGGAAGCATCAGTATCCCTGCATTATCACAAACCGGAACTTTTAATGGTAACAGTGCCACAATTGCTGATGGTACAGGAACTTTAGCTTTAATTACCGGAACTTATACAAGTGCAATACGTGTTGTAAGTAGTCAAACGATCAATTTTACCGTACAATTAGGTTCTGGTTCGGTGACTCAAAAGGTTTGGGATTATTTTGATGTAGGTACTAAAGAATCATTATTTTCAATTTCAACTGCAACAATCGTAGCGCCATTAGTTGGTACATCAACTCAAACTATTGTTACACGTCACAAACCATTGATTACTGGTATTGCAGCCAACAATCACAATTCAGTTAGCATGAGCGTTTATCCAAATCCATCAAATACCAACGTAAATTTTGCTACTGAAAATACAGATGCAAAAACAGTTATTGTTTATGATGTAACCGGTAAATTAGTTGAAAAACAAAACTTAAACGAAGGAAAATTAAGACTGGATGTTTCTAACTACACTAATGGATTATATATCTATAGCATAATTGGATCAAATAACCAGGCGTTAAAAACAGGAAAAATTACTGTTAGTCACTAGTTACTAAGATTATATTTAGCCACAGATTTCGCGGATAACACAGATATATTTCTGTGAAATTTGCCGGATCTGTGGTTTTTTATTTGAGATAGTTGTTAGTTAAAAAATAATTTTGTGCGAATCTGCGAAATTTGTGAAATCTGTGGCTTATCTTTCTATTTTTGTATCATCAAATTAAAAATGTGAGCTATGAATATTGAAGAAAAAATAAACGGAGAAATAAAAACCGCCATGCTGGCAAAAGACGCAAAAAAGCTGGAAGCTTTGCGCGCTATAAAATCGGTGATATTATTATTAAAAACTTCACCCGAAGGTTTATCAGATGATTCTGTAAATAAAGCTTTGCAAAAAGAAGTAAAAAAACGTAAAGAATCTGCAGAGATCTATAAAAGTCAAAACCGTCCGGATCTGGAAGAGGTTGAATTATCGCAGGCGGCTGTTATGGAAGAATATTTGCCAAAACAAATGAGCGAAGATGAGGTAAAAGCCGAACTTACTAAAATTATTGCTTCTGTTGGCGCAACAGGTCCGGGTGATATGGGTAAAGTAATGGGTGCTGCTTCTAAAGCATTGGCCGGTAAAGCAGATAATAAAATGGTTTCTGTTTTAGTGAAACAATTACTTGGATAAAATCAAATAAATTGTCACGTTGAGCGCAGTCGAAACGTTTCGCAATTACAAAAAAACCTGTTTTTAAAAGAAGCAGGTTTTTTCATTATTATGAGAAAAAATAAAATATAATCCCCGCCAGGTCGAACAATAAAACACTGCGCATAATTATTCTGCTAAAAAGATCATAACCATCTTTAAGCATAAAGGATAGTAAAGAAAAACCAATTACAAATATTAGATAATTATTGCAACGTGCTAATTGAACAAGGATGTTATGATTATCCATGTGCAGTTTTGTAACATAGGTTTTTTTCCAAAAAATATTCCTTGAAACAATTATCGTATCTTCTACCTCAAACTCATCCTCTTTTGCTTTTAAAAGATCAATAACATATTTATTATTATCTGTTGTGGTAAGATAAATGTTTTTATGGTCTTTAGAATCTGATCTTTTATAAAAATGTGTTTCTTCTACATCATAATCAGAAACATATTCTTGTTTTTCTGAAAGTATAACAAGCTTGTTAAAATAAACAATATACAAACCAAAAAAAATAGTTATAAAACGAATATAAAGCGATGCTTTAAAAAAACGGCTCTTCCTGTAAAGATGATTGTATAAATTACGCGCCCTTTCTTTATACCTAAGTTCGGCATTTGCATTTTCGCTAAGTCTTTGTTGTACATATGTACTCCTTGGTCGTCTTGCCATAGTTTATTTTATAACCGAAATAACCTATGTAAGGTACAAAAAAATATTTTTAAAAAACCCCACAAAAAAGGCAGGATATTTGATCCTGCCTTTTACACATATTAGCAACGCACAAATTATTTATTTTGCAACAGTAAATTTAATGGGTAACTGGTAATATACTTTAACAGGTTGACCTCCTGCCATAGCAGGTTTTATAAAATTTGGTATGAGGCCCACAACGCGCAAAGCTTCCTGATCTAAGCCATAACCTAAATTGTTAAGTAAAGAAAGGTTGCTTACTTTTCCTTTTTCATCTACTACAAATTTTACATATATCGTACCGCCTTTTCCTTCGTCTAAAGCAACTGGGGGATAGTGAACGCGTTCTGCAACAAATTTTCTCAAGGCGTTTAATCCTCCGTCGTATTCAGGCGGTGAATCAACATAAATAAGGCCTTTTGGTTCGGTGTTAACCGTAGAAGTGCCTGTAGTGCTTCCGGTAAAAGTGCCGGGAGTTTCAGGGCCGATTCCCGGAGTGCCACTGTTAACAGCAACATTTGGAGTTGGATCTGTATTTAAAGTAGAATGTGTGTCAACAGCGCTTGTATCAATTGTAGTACTTGTGATCTCTGAAGATGATGTACCCGAACTGCTGCTTGTATTATTTTCTTTTGGTTTTTTAATATCCGGTTCAGGCATATTAAATACCGTTACCATTGTATCTGCATCAAGTGGTAAATAATTTTTTTGCTCAGGCAAATTATTTCTATTGCTAAAATAATAAGCTAATGATATAAATGTACCAAAGCCAAGCATCATTATAGTTAAAGATTTAAAGACCGTATTTCCGTAAGCAGAGCGAATGGCATACGCACCATAACTTTTGTTGCGTTTAGCAAAAATAACTTCGTTTAAATTTTGCTGATTATTAATTAAATAGCTCATAGTCTAGATTTTTTAAGGTTAAATCTGTTTTATGTTTTGCGCGCTTAAAACAATTTCAGATCCTGAAGTAAAATTATAACTAAGCCGTTTAAGATCAAACGTACTACTTAAATGTGGTGACTTTTGTTTCTTAAGTGGATTAAAGTGATAAGGAATTGGCTTTCGCCGAAATAAAATTCCTGCATTAAAATGTGCAATCCGCTACATTTCTTCTTGTGATCTTTTCAACCATTTCGCCTCCAAACAAAGGCGAGAAGCTTATCATTATCTCTGCTGTATTTGGTGAGCCACGAAATACTTTATTAATAGAAAGATCGTAAGCAAGACCAACATTTAAATTATCAAGCATTTTAAATTGAACAATAGCGCTTACAAAATTCTTGCCTCTGATACTTGCACCAAGTGCAAAACGTTTATTATAATAATTAATAATGTTTAATTCGATGGATGGTGCACTTAGTATTGAACTATGAAGATTGAATGCCACCATTATTTTATCAAAATCGTTTATTTTAAATTTTTTACCAATACTAAAATTATAATGTGGTATTAGTTTTGAAGGAGAGCCGATCCTTCCTCCAAGGCCCGATTGCTTAAGAACAGATACCTGCTGAAAACAAACATCCATAAAAAATTTTTTATTTGTAAGACGAATACCCGGAACAAGATCGGGGTAAGCCCACAAGGAACTACTGCTTCCTGCAACCGCGGGATCATTAACATCTAAATTTCGCCGGGTAAGCTTTAATTGTTTTACACCTGCAAATAAACCAAAGGAGAGGATCGTTTTTTTTGTTACTAATAAATGAAATGTATAGGATAACCAGATATCATTATGTACAAAATTTCCGGCCTGATCCTGATCTACATAAATACCAACATTATGCCATTTGGTATAGCCACGTTTTGGAACAAAATTATAATTAAAAGATACAAATGCTGATTTAGGATTATTGGCAAAACCTATCCATTGTGATCTTGCTCCAAAAATAAGCTCGTATGGTGCGTTTATGGATGTGCCTGATGCCGCAGGATTGTACCCTATCTTATTAAAAACAAATTGCGTATATTGCGGAAATTGCTGAGCCTTTATTCCCAGGATAAAAAAATATAAGACACAATATAGTGGGAGCTTTTTCAACGCAAGATAGTTATATCACCTTTTAATACTTTTTTCTTATTTCCACTATCAAAATAAAAAACATAATAATAAGTTTGATCGGGTACATTTATGCCGTTCCATGTTCCATCCCAGGGCGTATATTTTTCTTTTTGAGAATGTACTTGTTGCCCCCATTTATTAAAAATAAATAATTCAAATTTTGGATATTTGTCAACGTTAGAGATCTGAAGATAATCGTTGTAATTATCACCATTAGGTGTAAAGTGGTTTGAAATAACAACTGGACAATCTATTTTATCAACTGTAAAATTAATAGTTGTATCTTTTTTTGTAATAAGCACAGTATCGGGCTGTTCTTTTATAACAACATGTACTGAATAATTGCCGGCATCAAGATTGTTTATAGAAAAAACATTTGCTGAGCCGTTGCTCCAGGTAACAGTTAATATATCAGTGGTTTTTATTGTGTCTATTTGTAATCCTGCCGCTCCTTTCGAACATTCTTCATCGGTTTTTGAAGAGGTGAATTGATAACTTGATTGACTAAAAAAAGTATTTACAAGGCACAATAAAAAAACAGTGGTTAATTTTTTGTAAAAATCCAAGATGTTCATTTGGTTAAGTGCAATAAAGATAATTAAAAAATAAGTTTTAATTGTATATTTACGGTCAGAGTCTGCTAAATTTGTAATGTTAAAATCTTTATTTGATTGTTTTGAGGTAAACATAGCAAATTTGAAGGCTAAAACAGTAAAAAAATAAAGACAAACCGTCTTAAAGCTTATGGAAAATATAATTGAACAGGTTAGTAAAGAAGCGTTGTTGAGTGAATTGACCAAAGAGCGATATGTTCGCAAAACTAACAATGGCAATAACGAGATCTATATAATAACGCATCACAACTCACCAAATGTAATGCGTGAAATTGGACGTTTGCGCGAAGTAACATTCAGGCATGCGGGTGGCGGTACCGGCAAGGCAATTGATATAGATGAATTTGATACAAGTTCGCACCCTTACCAGCAATTATTGGTTTGGAATCCGGAGGATAAAGAAATTGTGGGCGCTTACCGTTTTATTTTATGTAAAGATGCAGAGTATATAAATGGTAAAGTGCAATTGGCAACAACCGAGCTTTTTGATTTTAGTCAACAATTTTATAAAGAATATTTACCATATACAATTGAGTTAGGAAGGTCTTTCATTCAACCTTTATATCAACCCAGCGAGCAATTTCGTAAAGGTTTATTTAGTTTGGATAATTTATGGGATGGCCTGGGAGCATTGGTAATTGATAATCCATCGCAAAAGTATTTTTATGGTAAAGTAACTATGTATACCGATTTTAATGTAACAGCTCGTGATTATATTCTATCATTTATGTTGCATTATTTTCCTGATCCTGAAAAATTAGTTACGCCAATACATGGTATTACTTATAAAACAGATGTGTCTGCCTTTTTAAGTGAATTAAAAACAATGGATTATAAAGCGGGCCATGCGCATTTAAATAAATTGGTGCGTGCGTTAGGTGAAAATATTCCGCCGCTGGTTAATGCTTATATGAATTTGAGCAGCACCATGAAAAGCTTTGGAACCGCTGTAAATCCTGATTTTGGTGGTGTTGAAGAAACCGGTATACTTGTAAGGATATCTGATGTATATCAAAGTAAAAAAGAAAGACATTTTCATTCTTACTTAGTTGAGAAAGGAATTTTAAAATAAATGATCGTAAAAAAAGCCATATTTAAACAAAGTGCTTCCAGTATTTTTGGATGCCCCAAACCAACATTACCCGAGTTTGCTTTTATTGGCAGAAGTAACGTTGGCAAATCGTCGCTCATAAATATGCTTTGCGATAATAATAAGCTGGCAAAAACATCGGCAACACCCGGTAAAACTCAATTAATAAATCATTTTATCATTAATGATAATTGGTATTTGGTTGATTTGCCCGGTTATGGTTTTGCAAAAACAAGTAAAGATAATCGCGTTAAATTAGAAACGATCATTCATGATTATTGTAAAAAGCGCGAAACATTGGTGTGTTTATTTGTATTGATTGATAGCCGTTTGCCTTTACAACAAATTGATAAAGAATTTATGTTGTGGTGTGGCGAAAAACAAATTCCGTTTAGTATTATCTATACAAAAACAGATAAGAATTCAAAGCTCGAATTAACAAAGAACATTAAAAATATTGAGAAGGAGTTGTTGAAATTATGGGAAGATATGCCAAATAGCTTTATTTCATCCTCAGAAAAAAAAGTTGGTAAAGAAGAGATCCTTGATTTTATACATTTTCAAAAAGAAGAAGCTCAAAAACGTGTGATCATGCCGGATGAGGATGATGAAGAATTTGATGAGCAAGAATAATTCATGTTTGACTAACGACTAAATTCTAACAACTAATATCTAAACAGAATGGCAAGTGATTGGGAGCGACTCCAGGTAAAATTAAAAGAACGTTTTGATGGAGAAATGGATTTTGATGCCATTTTATTTATGATCGGTTTACAGGAATTAAGCAAGCCTTTTAAAAAATATAAAAAAGATGAGAAGTTAGAGGTAATGCATATTGCTATTTGTACTTTATTAGAACCCTATGGTTTTTATGAATTTGACGGAAGAGATAAAGACGGTTGGCCGCATTGGCATTTGAAAGAAAATCTTCCTCACCTGGATGCAAAGCAACAAAACAAACTCATCATTGATGCTATAATCGATTACTTTAAAAAGGAAGGAATTATTTAAGCGTCAATCTACGAAGCGTTATAAAAGCACAAATTTTCTTTAAAAAATCTTATCTGAAAAATGTTTTTTTCAATAAAAAACCTAAAAATTGGAACATTCGGCCAATTTAACATTTCCGTCACCTTCCCATAACTAAAATTGTTAATAACCTGTTAGGAAGCCCTAACGAAATTAACAGCTAATTTTAGCAATTCATTTTTTCAAATCCTTACCAATTCTACCTTTCCTGCCAAAATCTATTTTTAACTAACTGATAATTAGGCTTATTAACAATGTTTAAAACGTCAATTTTTTCAACAATAGTGGTAAAAAATGGCTGAAAGTGGTAAAAAGTGGAAATATTATCCATATTTTTGCTACAATCTAATAAAACTAGTAATGGCCAGTCTCATAGGGGAATACGATTGTAAAGTGGACGCGAAAGGGCGTTTCATGTTTCCTGTCGACCTACGGAAACAGTTGGAAACGTTTTTTGAGAATGGCTTTGTGATCAACAGAAATTTGCATCAAAAATGCCTGGTTTTATACCCGATAAAAGAGTGGGATAGGTTAAATAAAAAATTAAGCAAACTCAACCGGTTGATAAAAGCAAACGATGTGTTTGTTAGAAAGTTTACAGGTGGTGCAACAAATGTTGAAGCAGATACTACAGGTAGATTGTTATTACCAAAATCGTTAACCGACTATGCGGAAATAAAATCTGACTTAAAAGTTTTAGGAAGCAATAACGTGATAGAATTGTGGGATAAAAAATTATATGAAGACTTCCTCAACCAGGAAATAAATATTGAAAAATTAGCAGAGGATGTGTTGGGTGGAATAAATTTTAATGATGGCGATGATGAGTAGTAATGCTTATCACAACCCCGTTCTTTTACAAGCTTGTATTGATAATTTAAACATTCAACCTGATGGCGTTTATGTTGATATAACTTTTGGTGGCGGTGGACATTCTGCTCACATCTTAAAACAACTAAACGAAAAAGGAAAACTGTTTGCTTTTGATCAGGACGAAGACGCGCAAAAAAATAAATTGAACGACAAGCGCTTTACTTTGATACCGCATAATTTCAGGCATATTAAAAATTACCTGCGGTTACACGGTATCAATAAAGTTGATGGCATTCTTGGAGATCTTGGCGTTTCATCGCACCAGTTTGATGAGGCGTCGCGCGGCTTCTCTATCCGTTTTGATTCGGAGTTGGATATGCGCATGAATCAGCAAAATGCTTTAACGGCAAAAAAAATTGTGAATGAGTATTCTGATAAACAACTCATTCACATTTTTAAAACTTATGCCGAGATCCACAACGCAAACCGTTTGGCATTTGTTATTTGCGCAGAAAGAGAAGAAAAAGAGATCGTAACAACAAATGATCTTAAAGAAGTGATAGCCTCCTGCACACCAAAATTTGAAGAGCATAAATATTTAGCAAAAGTATTTCAGGCTCTAAGAATAGAAGTTAACCAGGAAATGGAAGCATTAAAAGAATGTTTAACACAATGTGTTGAGCTTCTTGAGCCGGGAGGAAGATTGGTGATGATCTCCTATCATAGTCTGGAAGATAGAATGGTAAAGAATGTGATCCGTTCGGGTAATGTAGAAGGAATAGAAGAGAAAGATGTGATTTTTGGAACAGGAAAAAAGATCTTCAAAAATTTAACATCAAAACCAATTTTACCAAATGAAGAAGAAATTAAAAATAATACAAGGGCACGCAGTGCAAAATTAAGAGTAGGAATAAAACTATAATGTTTCATTTTCCTGGTTTCTAGTTACTGGTTTACACCAGACTTGAAACAAGAAACTTGAAATAAGAAATTAAAAATAATAAGTGGCTAACAAGTACAGAGAAATACCCACAACAGAACCAGAAATAGAAGAACAAGAAATTGTTGTTGAGGAAACGACTCCCCCTAAATCTGAGAAAAATAATAAGCCACGAAAAAAAGGAGTTCTCGGAAAAGGCTTGTCAGCAGTGTTTAGCGGCACCTTTCTTACTAACGATAAAACCTTAAGACATTTACCGTTTATTATTTTCCTTGCATTTGTTGCTATCCTGTATATCGCTAACGGATATTATGCTGACGATAAGATTCGCGAAGTAAATAAGATCTCAAACCAGCTTAAAGAGTTGAGGTCAGAATATATTTCAACAAAAAGCGATCTCATGTTTGCAAGTAAACAAAGTGAAGTGGCAAAATCGGCAGAAAAATTGGGCTTAAAAGAACCGGTTGTTCCACCAACAAAAATAAAAGTAGACAGTACTCAATTATATAAAACAACAAATTAATTTGAACGAAAAGAAAAATATTCTCTCACGCACTTACCTGGTATACATTTTTATGTGTGTATTTGCACTTGGAATATTATATCGTATCTGCATTATTCAATTTGCGCAAGGCGATGAATGGCGCAGCAAAGCAGAAGCGTTCACAACCAAGCTTGATTCTGTTGAAGCAGTGCGTGGAAATATTTTTGATGCAAATGGAGCTCTTTTAGCAACATCATTACCCTATTATGAAATAGCAGTTGATATTAACGCGCCAAGCATTACCGATAAAATATACAAAGCTAACCGCGACTCATTAGCATTTGAATTAAGTAATTTATTTGAAGATAAAAGTGAACGTGATTATTTAAAGATCTTAAATAAAGCTCGTAAAGATGGAGATCGTTATGTTTTATTACAGCGTAATGTATCATACAAAAATTTACAAACGCTAAAAACATTCCCGATTTTTAGAAGAGGAAGAAAAGGTGGCTTAGTAACATTACAAACAAACCGTCGCGAACGTCCCTTTCAAATGTTAGCCGGAAGAACGATTGGCATGTCGCGCCCTGGCGTTAAACCTGTTGGCTTGGAAGGTGCATTTGACAGTACTTTGAGCGGCGTGAGCGGTAAACGTTTAATGCAACAGATCGCGGGCGGGGTTTGGCGCCCGATAAATGATGAGAATGAAGTAGAGCCAAAAGATGGTAACGATCTTTATACGACCATAGATATAAATATACAGGATGTGGCCCAACAGGCATTGATGCGTTCATTAATTAAAAACGAAGCATCACACGGTTGCGCAATTTTAATGGAAGTAAAAACAGGCGCTATTAAAGCTATTGTAAATCTTACAAAAAGCCCTAACGATACTACTACTTATAACGAGAGTTTTAATTATGCCATTGGTTATCCAACAGAACCCGGTTCGACATTTAAGTTAGCTTCTTTTCTTGCTTTGATAGATGAATACAATATAAATCTTGAAGAAAAAGTAAATGTTGGAAATGGAGAAACTGTGTTTTTTGATCGTAAGATGAAAGATTCTCACGCACCTAAAACACCTGTGCTTACTGCTCAGGAAGTTTTTGAAACTTCTTCAAACGTGGGAACAAGCCTACTTGTGACAAAGTATTTCTCTAAAAACCCAAAGTTGTATACTGATAAATTAAGAGCATTTCATCTTCACGAAAAGCTAGGGCTCGCAATCCCTGGAGAAGGCGTTCCAAAAATTAAACAACCAAAGGATAAAGATTGGTATGGGACTTCTCTTCCATGGATTAGTATTGGTTACGAAAGTCTTGTTACACCATTACAAACTCTAACGCTTTATAACGCAATTGCTAATAATGGTAGAATGGTGAAGCCGCATTTTGTAAAAGAGATTAAACGAAATGGAATAACGATCAAAAAATTTGAGACTGAAGTAATAGACGAAAAAATTGTAAAAGAAGGAACAGTTTTAAAAGCCAAACAAATAATGGAGGGTGTTGTAAAAAATGGTTCAGGCAAAGGACTTAATATTACTGCATTTAAAGTTGGTGGTAAAACAGGTACAGCGCAAATTGCAAAGAATGGAGATTATAAAAAATATGGAACTACTTATCAGGGTTCTTTTGTAGGATATTTTCCCGCAGATAATCCATTGTATACTTGTTATGTAATTATTAATTCACCAAGTAATGGTCAATATTATGGGGCGCTTGTTGCAGCACCTGTATTTAAAGAGATAGCAGAGAAAGTGTATTCCAGTAATGTAGATTTTATTCAACCGATCAATGACAAAAAGAACCTGATCACCAAAGCGCCTTCAGTAATTACAACTAAAGGAAATGAGATCGCATCCGTTACAAAAAAATTGTCATTACCTATTACTCAGCCTGAAACTGAAAAATATGTAAGCCGTTCTTCAAAGGATTCGACCAAAATTATTTTATCAGAAAATAATATTGAAAGTCAATTACGAAAGGGTATTATGCCAAACCTTCATGGCTTATCTGCAAAAGACGCTCTATTCTTATTAGAGAATAAAGGCATTCATGTTCAGATACAGGGTTTTGGAAGTGTACAAAAACAAAGTATTGAAGCAGGGCAAAAATTTAATAAAGGAAATAAAATAGTATTAACACTTATATGAAGCTATTAAGCGACATAATATATAAAGTAAGGCTGGAAGAAATTACAGGCTCTACGCACATGGCTATTTCGTCGGTTACCTTTGATTCAAGATCGGTAAAGAAGGATTCATTATTTATTGCAACTAAAGGAACCGCGGTTGATGGACATAAATTTATTGATAAAGCTATTGAAAATGGCGCTATCGCTATTGTGTGTGAAGAGATGCCGGAGAGTAAGAACGAAGCGGTTACCTATATTAAAGTAAAAGACTCTTCTTTTGCATTAGGAATTATTGCCTGTAACTTTTTTGATAATCCTTCTGAAAAATTAAAGCTTGTTGGTATTACCGGAACAAATGGTAAAACAACAACCGCTACTTTATTATTTAATTTATTTAAGTCATTAGGTTATTCTGTTGGTTTACTTTCAACCGTAGAAAATAAAATAAACAATACTGTTATACCTGCAACGCATACAACACCGGATGCTTTAACATTAAATGAGCTTCTTACAACAATGTTGGCACAGGGTTGTGAGTTTGTATTTATGGAAGTGAGCTCGCATGCGGTTGCACAAAATCGTATTGCAGGCTTAAGTTTTACGGGCGCTGTATTCAGTAATATCACACATGATCATTTAGATTATCATAAAACGTTTGATGAGTACATAAAAGCTAAAAAAGGTTTTTTTGATCAACTTCCAAATACCGCGTTTGCATTGATAAATCGTGATGACCGTAACGGAACGGTTATGCTGCAAAATACCAAAGCGCAAAAACACACCTATGGTTTGCAAAATATGGCAGATTTTAAATGTCGTATTCTTGAAAATCAACTCAACGGTTTATTACTTAATATTGATAATACCGAAGTATGGGTAAAATTAATAGGAACGTTTAACGCTTATAATGTTTTAGCTGTTTACGCAACTGCTATTTTATTAAAACAAAATAAAACAAATGTATTAACAGCATTAAGTAATCTCAATTCTGTTGAAGGGCGTTTTCAATATATTAAATCACCAAAAGGCATTATTGGAATTGTTGATTATGCGCATACACCCGATGCATTAAAAAATGTTTTAGAAACAATAAAAGATATTCGTACAGGTAATGAACAGGTAATAACCTTAGTGGGATGTGGTGGCGATCGTGATGCTGCAAAACGTCCGGTAATGGCAGCTATTGCTTGCGAGTATAGTAATAAAGTTGTTCTTACTTCTGATAATCCACGAAGTGAAGATCCCGAAGAGATCTTAAATCAAATGCAAAAAGGGATCAACCCTGCAGACGCAAAAAAAACACTAAGGATAACAGATAGAAAAGAAGCCATTAAAACTGCGTGCAGTTTAAGCAACCCGGGAGATATTATTTTAATTGCTGGTAAAGGCCATGAAAAGTACCAGGAAATAAAAGGAGTAAGAAACGAATTTGATGATTACGCCATTTTAAAAGAAACAATTAAAACATTGGATATATAAGATGTTATATTATTTATTTCAATATTTAGACAGAGCGTTTGATTTCCCCGGAGCAGGAGTGTTTCAATACATTTCATTCCGTGCTGCTTTGGCATTGATAACATCTTTAATTATCTCATTAATATTTGGTAAGCGTATTATCGAATTTATTCGCAAAAAACAAATCGGCGAAACTATTCGTGAATTAGGTTTGGAAGGGCAAACAAAAAAAGCAGGAACACCAACCATGGGGGGTATAATAATTATTGCTGCCATTATCATTCCTACTTTATTGTTTGCTAAAGTATTAAACGTGTACATCGTATTAATGTTGATCTCAACCGTATGGTTGGGCGGTATTGGTTTTTTAGATGATTACATTAAGGTATTCAAAAAAAATAAAGAAGGTTTAAAAGGTAAATTCAAGATCATTGGCCAGGTTGGGATCGGATTAATTGTTGGGTGTGTATTTTACTTTCACCCCGATGTAGTAATTAAAGAAAGATTAACGCATAACGAAAAAACTGCATGGGCAGCTTCAAATCCAAATGCTGAAAAAGATCTTACAATTCCTATTTATGAAACGCACCCGGTAAAAAATTTAAAAACAACAATTCCTTTCTTAAAAAACAACGAATTGGATTATGGGAAATTTATTTCATGGGCCTGTGATGATTGTGCGAAGTATGGATGGATAATTTTTATCCCAATGGTAATTATTGTTGTAACCGCAGTTTCGAACGGTGCAAACATAACCGATGGCATTGATGGCTTGGCGGCTGGCACTAGTGCTATTATTGGTGTTGTGCTTGGCATCTTAGCTTATGTTTCGGGTAATACCATTTTTGCCGATTATTTAAATATCATGTACATCCCAAATTCAGGTGAGCTCGTGGTGTTTATGGCAGCCTTTATTGGAGCCTGCGTTGGTTTTTTGTGGTACAACTCTTTTCCTGCACAGGTTTTTATGGGCGATACCGGAAGTTTAGCTATTGGTGGAATTATTGCGGTTTATGCAATTGCTATTCGTAAAGAATTATTGATCCCGATATTGTGCGGTGTTTTTTTAGTAGAAAATATTTCTGTTATCCTGCAGGTCGTTTATTTCAAATATCAGAAAAAAAGAAAAGGATTAGAGTTTGCGCAAACTCATCGTTTGTTTAAAATGGCGCCGTTGCATCATCATTACCAAAAAGTAGGATTTCATGAATCAAAGATCGTTATGCGGTTTTTTATTATAGGAATTATGCTGGCTGTATTAACGTTTGTGACCTTGAAATTAAGATAGTGGGTAAACGCATTGTGATACTTGGTAGCGGCGAAAGCGGAGTGGGTAGTGCGGTACTCGCAAAACAAAAAGGTTTCGACGTTTTTGTAAGTGATAAGTCATTGATAAAAGAAAAGTATAAAGAACAATTAATAGAGGAAAAAATTTTGTTTGAAGAAGGAGTACATACTGAAGAAAAGATCTTGAATGCCGATGAGGTGATCAAAAGTCCGGGTATTCCTGATAAAGTAGAATTGGTTCAGAAATTAAAAGCAAAAAAAATTCCGGTGATCTCGGAAATTGAATTTGCAGGAAGATACACGAACGCAAAAAAAATATGTATAACAGGATCAAATGGTAAAACAACTACAACTTTGTTAACCTATCACATATTAAAAAAAGCGGGCTATAATGTTGGCCTTGGTGGTAACGTAGGCAAAAGCTTTGCTATGCAGGTGGCACGCGAGAACTTTGATTATTATGTTTTGGAGCTAAGCAGCTTTCAGCTGGATGGTATGTTTGATTTTGTTGCTGATGTTGCAGTTCTTTTAAATATTACCCCTGACCATTTAGATAGATACGATTATAAATTTGAAAATTATGTAGCATCAAAATTCAGAATAACCCAAAACCAAAGTAACAAAAATGCTTTTGTGTATTGTGCGGATGATCTAACCATTCAAACGTACATGCAAGAGCATCAATTTGCCGCCGAGCTTGTACCATTTAGCATCAAAAAACCAATTGATGGCTCCGGCGCTTTTTTAAACGAGAACCAATTAACCCTTAATTATAAACCAAACCAAGAACCCTTAACTATGACAATTGAAGAACTAGCACTCCAGGGTAAACATAATGTTTACAACAGTATGGCTGCATCGCTTGCCACGCGCATCGTAGATGTGCGTAAAGAGATCATCCGTGAGTCTTTACAAGACTTCCAAAACATCGAACACCGTTTGGAATTTATTGCCACTATCAATGGTATTGAATTTATAAACGATTCAAAAGCAACCAATGTAAACTCTACATGGTATGCGCTTGAAAGTATGCAGAAACCGGTAGTTTGGATCTGCGGCGGACAAGACAAAGGCAACGACTACAACGAGTTGTTTGAACTTGTAAAAGAAAAAGTAAAAGCGATTGTTTGCTTAGGTAAAGACAACAAAAAAATTATTGCCGCATTTAAAGATGCTGTTGAATTAATTGTTGAAACCGACAATGCAAATGATGCAGTTGCTGCTTCATACAAGATCGGCAAAAAAGGCGATGTTGTTTTATTATCTCCGGCTTGCGCAAGTTTTGATCTTTTTCAAAACTATGAAGACAGGGGTATGCAATTTAAACGCGCAGTAAAAGGGTTGTAATAAAAGTTTCAGATCAATGATCTGGTTTAAAGCTTTTCATTCACAAAATTTTATTGTAGCCTCTGCTAAAATAAATGATCCTCATTTGTTAATGAATCCTGCGCTTTAAATTTTCAGAATAATTGATATGAATTATCATATAAATTAAATAAAAAATGAAGCTGTTTAACTATTTAAAAGGTGATAAAGTGATCTGGGCAATAATGTTCTTATTGTCTTTGCTTTCTGTATTGGTAGTTTACAGCGCAGTGGTAACACTTGCCCATAAATTTAAGCAGGGGAATACCGAATATTATTTAATTAAACATTTTGTGATCATCGCATTGGGGTTTGGTATTGCTTACATGTTTCACAAAATAAAGTACACTATATTTTCTAAAGTGGCACAGATAGGATTTATTCTTTCTATTCCACTTTTGATCTATACATTATTAAAAGGGGTTAGTGCCGGTGAAGCTTCGCGTTGGTTAGAAATTCCCGGTCTTGGTTTAACCTTTCAATCATCTGATATCGCAAAATTAATGTTGTTGATCTACGTGGCACGTGTACTAACGGTTAGAGAAAAAGAGTTAACAGATTTCCGATCTGTTTTCAAGCACCTGTTAATACCAATTGGCATAATCTGTATTTTAATTTTACCTGCTAATTTTTCCACCGCGGCCTTATTGTTTTTTAATTGTTTGGTATTGATGTTTGTTGGGGGGATCAATATTAAAATAATTTTAAAAATTTTAGCTATCTGTGTTTTAGTAGGCACACTTTTTATTTCGTGGATCTGGTTTGGACCTGAAACTATTCCTGGCCGTCGCGGACCTACATGGCGTGCAAGGCTTGAAAGTTTTAGCAGCGGCGACTCAAAAAGTAATTATCAAAGTGAGCAGGCAAAAATTGCAATTGCTACCGGTGGTGTAATTGGTAAAGGCCCGGGTAACAGCACACAACGTGCTTTCTTACCACAAGCTTCATCTGATTTTATTTATGCTATCATTATTGAAGAGTATGGATTACTAAGCGGTTTCGTTTTACTCTTTTTATATATGATACTATTATATCGTGGAATAAAAATATTAAGAGATAACGATAAACCATTCGGCTCGTTTGTTGCCGTTGGGCTTGCGTTCAGCCTGGTATTCCAGGCATTGGTAAATATGGCGGTTGCGGTAAATTTATTTCCTGTAACCGGGCAGCCTTTACCACTTATAAGTATGGGAGGAACGTCTATTTGGTTTACAATGATAGCCATTGGAATAATTTTAAGCGTAAGCAGAAGCGTAGAAGATAAATCAGAAGAAAAACTTGAAACAGCTTAAAGTCATATTGAGCGGCGGCGGTACAGGCGGACATATTTTTCCCGCAGTTGCCATAGCGAACGAAATAAAAAGATTAGTTCCCCATTCAGAGATATTATTTGTTGGAGCCATAGGCAAGATGGAAATGGAAAAAGTTCCTGCAGCCGGTTATCGCATAATTGGTATTGCTATTGCGGGCCTGCAACGTAAATTCACCTTAGCAAATTTAAAATTACCTTATTTAATTATTAAAAGTTTACTATCCGCACGAAAAATAATTAAAGATTTTCGACCCAATGTAGTTATTGGTACCGGTGGTTATGCAAGTGGGCCTTTATTAAGAGCCGCAACAACAAAAGGAATTCCGGCTTTGATCCAGGAACAAAATTCTTATGCCGGTATCACCAATAAAATTTTATCTGCAAAAGTAAATAAGATCTGTGTTGCCTACGAAGGCATGGAAAAATTCTTTCCAAAGGAAAAAATTATGCTTACAGGTAATCCTGTACGCCAGGATATCTCAAACATTGAAGAAAAACGAAACGAGGCTTTTTCTTTTTTCAAATTAGATCCAAATAAAAAAACTATTTTGGTTGTTGGTGGAAGTCTTGGTGCTAAAGCTATTAACGAATCCATTGGCACAGGCCTGCAAAAATTTGCCGATAATAATATTCAGCTCGTTTGGCAAACAGGCAAAATTTATTTTGAAACTGCTAAACAACAGGCAAAAGGTTTTGAAAGTAAAAACATAACAGCTACAGATTTTATTTCAAGAATGGATCTGGCTTACGCTTTTGCAGATGTTGTTATTTCAAGGGCAGGGGCGGGGGCCATTTCTGAATTATGCATTGTGCAAAAGCCTTGTATTTTAGTTCCCTTACCAACGGCGGCAGAAGATCATCAGACGAAAAACGCCATGTCGCTGGTAAATAAAAATGCAGCTGTTTTGGTAAAAGATACAGAAGCAACAAAAAATTTGGTAGATAAAGCCATTGAGCTGATAAATAATTCTACCCAACAACAAACATTAAAAACGAATATGAAACAGTTGGCTTTTTTAAACTCTGCAAATGTTATTGCAAAAGAGGTTTTAAAGCTGGCAAACTATAAAGAATGAAGCATGATAAATGATTAAAGACTAGATTGTGAATCTTTAATCCTTCATCATTAATCTTTAATCTTTAATCAAGAAAGATGAACATACTAAACTATAAACTCTATTATTTTCTTGGTGTTGGCGGCATTGGTATGAGTGCTTTGGCACGCTTCTTTAATCATTATAAAAAAGAAGTGATCGGTTATGATAAAACCGCTACCAACTTAACTGATCAATTGCAGGACGAAGGTATTCCCTGCCATTTTGATGATAATGTTACTGCTTTAGAATCTATTTTAGCTTCTTATAAAAAAGAGGAAGTGTTGGTTGTTTACACACCGGCTGTTCCAAAAGAACATAAAGAGTATCAATATCTTTTAAGAAATAATTATACCATTTTAAAACGTTCGGTTGTTTTGGGTGAGATTACCAAACAATTTAAAACAATTGCTATTGCCGGAACTCATGGAAAAACGACAACTACAACACTGGTAACTCACTTGTTAAAAAGCGCAGGCATCAATTGTTTTTCGTTTATGGGTGGCATTTCTAAAAATTATAACACCAATTTGCTGTTAGGAGATGTTAATGATAAAGATGCTTATGTGGTAGTTGAGGCCGATGAATACGATCGTTCTTTTTTAACGCTTCATCCTCAAATAGCTGTTATTACGAGTGTTGACGCAGATCACTTAGATATTTACGGTAACGCCGAACACGTTAAGGACGGTTATACTTTATTTGCAAAACAAGTGAAAAGTGAGGGTATTCTCATTGTTAAAAAAAATGTTGATAACGATTTGACGCTGAGTAATAAACGCCTGATCTACTCATTAAATTTAGATACGGAATATTGTGCCGAATCCATTGTTATGGAGAACACCCAGTTTTCGTACAACATTAAAAGTCCTGTTGAGGCTATACATGGTGTCACGCTTGGTTTACCGGGCCTGCACAACATTGAGAATTCAATTGCAGCAGTTGCAATTGCGCAGCAAATTGGGATAAAAGGTGATGTGATAAAAAATGCTTTACGTTCTTTTAGCGGGGTTAAACGCCGTTTTGATTATAGGGTAAAGACCGAAAAAGTGGTCTACATTGATGATTATGCTCATCATCCTGAGGAATTAAAGGCCACCATTGGATCGGTAAAGAAGCTTTATCCTACAAAAAAAATAACGGGCATTTTTCAACCGCACTTGTTTAGCCGCACGCGTGATTTTATTGATGATTTTGCGGCAAGCCTGGATCTTTTGGATGAATGTATCTTACTTGACATTTATCCGGCCCGCGAAAAACCAATAGAAGGGGTTACTTCTGAATGGTTACTGAGCAAAATGAAGCTGAAAGACAAAAAGCTAATGACAAAGCAACAAGTGTTGGAAAGAATGAAAAAAACAACGCCGGAAGTTTTGGTAACGATGGGAGCAGGAGATGTTGATTCGCTTATTGAACCGCTTGAAAAAATATTAAACACAAAAGTTTGAAAAAACTGAACTATAAAAAAATCTTAATTACCGTTCTTTGGATTATTGCCATTGCAGGCTTAACAAGCTCATGGGCTTTCGTTTCAAAAAGCGAAAGAAACATTGTTGCAAAAAATTTGAATATTTCTATTCACAATAATGATGAGAATTTATTTTTAAGTGAAAAGGACATTAAAAATTTTTTTATCGAAAGAAAAGACTCATTACTTCTCAACCAATACAAGAATATCAATATTCCTGAATTGGAAAAAAGCTTGAATTCGCATCCAGCAATTGAAAACGCAGAAGTTGCGGCAGATATTAACGGTGAAATTAAAATTGATATCACACAACGCACGCCTGTTTTAAGAATTATCAATAAGGATGGAGAAAGCTTTTACATAGATTCACAAACAAAATTAATGCCTTTGAACGATAATTATTCTGCCCGCGTATTAATAGCAAGCGGATTTATTTACGAACCTTTTTCACGTCGCTACCAGTATTCGATAGATCAGATCAAAAAAAGTGAATCGTTTAAAGAAGTGAGTTTGTTGGATGATATTTACGATGTAGCAGATTTTATCAATAAAGATTCGGTGTTAACGAATTTAATTCACCAGATCTATGTTAACGAAGAAAAAGAGATTGAGCTCTTTCCCGCAATCGGCAATCAAAAAATTGTTTTCGGTACCGCAACAGACGTTGCCGAAAAATTTAATAAACTGAAATTATTTTATACAGAAGGCATGAATAAAGCCGACAGCTGGACAAAATATACGAACATCAATTTAAAATATAAAAACTTAGTAGTTTGTACTAAAAAATAAAACTTATGGAAAAAACAACAAATCAAGGCAACCCTAATTTAGCTTCCGAACTGGTAGTTGGGGTAGATATTGGAACAACTAAAATTGCTGCTATTGTTGGCCGTAAAAATGAATTTGGTAAAATTGAAATATTAGGTATCGGTAAATCTGAGTCTCTTGGTGTTAACCGTGGCGTTGTGGTAAACATTGAGCAGACCGTTGGTTCTATTAAAGCTGCCGTAGCAATGGCTGCTGATAAAGCAAATGTTGATATTGGCGAAGTAATTGTTGGTATTGCAGGGCAACATATTAAAAGTATGCAACACCGTGGCATGATCATTCGCCAGAGTTTAGAAGATGAGATCAACCAAAAAGATATTGATAATTTAATTGACAACATGCACCGTTTGGTAATGAGCCCGGGCGAAGAGATCATTCATGTTATTCCGCAAGAATATATTATTGATAACGAATCGGGAATTAAAAATCCAATTGGTCATGCAGGTATTCGTTTAGAAGGAAATTTTCATATTATCACCGGACAAATTTCTGCGGTAAAAAATATCTTTAAATGCATTAACCGTGCAAGTTTAGAAACGGTTGATCTTCACTTAGAGCCATTGGCAAGTGCTGACGCTGTATTAAGTGATGAAGAAAAAGAAGCAGGTGTTGTATTAGTTGATATTGGTGGTGGTACTACTGACGTTGCTATTTTTTATGATGGCATTATACGTCATACAGCTGTAATTCCTTTTGGTGGAAATATTATTACTGAAGATATTAAAGAAGGTTGTGGCATTATTAAAACACAAGCTGAGCAATTAAAAATGCGTTTCGGTTCTGCATTATCACAAGAGAACCAGGAAAATGAAATTATTTCTATTCCGGGATTACGCGGCCGTCCACACAAAGAGATCTCAGTTAAATTTTTAGCACAGATCATCCAGGCGCGTATGGAAGAGATTTTAGAATTTGTGTTATTCGAAATAAAAAGCTCCGGCTTTGAACGCAAATTGGCTGCGGGTATTGTTGTTACCGGTGGTGGTGCTTTATTAAAACACTTACCGCAATTGGTAATGTTAACTACCGGTATGGATTGCCGCATTGGTACACCAAACGAACATTTAGCTACTAATGATGATGAATTAAAAAATCCATTGTATGCAACCGGCGTTGGTTTAGTAATGAAAGGTATTGAAAAATACGAGCGTGATTCTAAACGTGGTGTTAATGCCGTTAAAGTAGAAGTGGAGCCAAGTAAAGAAGAAGCAAAACAAAAAGAAGCTAAAAAAATCGCTGGCCACTCGAAGAAAAAAATTGGCAGTTACTTTACCGATCTTATTGGAAGAACAAAAGATTGGATGAGTGATGACATCGAATAGAATTGATTGAAGATAAATGATGAAGGATAAATGACAAATCTTTAATCATAAATCTTTTGTCATTAATCAAAATATAATAATTAATAACTTAAAACAAATAAAATGATGCAATTTGAATTACCACAAGAAGATAGCTCGATCATTAAAGTGATCGGCGTTGGCGGCGGCGGAAGCAATGCTGTTAACCATATGTACCGTTTAGGTATTAAGGGGGTAGATTTCATCGTATGTAATACTGATAAACAAGCTTTAGATAAAAGCCCTGTTCCCTTTAAGATCCAATTAGGCGAAATGTCTACTAAAGGATTGGGGGCAGGTTCTATTCCAGATGTTGGCCGTGATGCCGCATTGGAATCTATCGAAGAGATAAAAAAATATTTAGGTGCAAATACGCAAATGGTATTTATTACTGCCGGTTTAGGCGGCGGTACGGGCACTGGCGCAGCTCCTGTAATTGCAAGCGTTGCAAGAGAGTTAGGTATCCTAACTGTTGGCATCGTGACTATTCCTTTTACTTTTGAAGGAAAAAAACGTCGTCAACAAGCTGAAGCTGGTTTGGAAGAAATGAAAAAGTATGTAGATACTTTATTAGTGATCGGTAACGATAAACTACGTGAGATCTACGGTAACTTAAAAATGAGTGAAGCTTTTGAACATGCTGATGATGTATTAACAGGTGCTGCAAGAAGTATTGCTGAGATCATTAGCTTACACATGCATATTAACGTTGACTTCAACGATGTAAAAACAGTAATGAAAGATAGCGGCGTAGCAATTATGGGTTCTGCTATTGCAAGTGGCGAAAAGCGTGCTATTAAAGCAGTTGAACAAGCATTAAATTCTCCTTTATTAAATGATAATGATATTAGCGGTGCGCGTCATGTGTTATTGAACATCATGAGCGGTACGGATGATATTGACATGGATGAATTTGGCGAGATCACTGATTTTATCCAGGAAGCTGCCGGCGGAACTGCTGAATTAATTACAGGTTACGGTACGGATGCTTCTTTAGGAGACAATGTGAGTGTGACAATTATTGCTACAGGATTTAAATCAAGAAACACAGGTTTTGAGCCATTAACTTTTAAAGACCGTAAGGTTGTAAATTTAGAAGAGAAAATTGAGCAGCCTGTTGCTGAAGTAAAACAAATTACAATTATTGATGAGATCCAAAGTGCAGAGCCTTTTGTATTTATAAAAGAAGAGACTCAGGAAACTCAAAAAGAAGTGAGTATTGTTAGTTCAGTTGAAGAAACAACTAACGAGAACGATTTTAAAATTACTTCTCATGTTGAAGAAGTTAAAACCGTTACAAGTGAAGTGACTTCTACAATTACTGAGTTTACTTTTAATGATGTTAACTCTGAAGAAACAAAAACTGTTTCAAACGAAACCGAAAATAACACTTCAGAACAAGATACAATTTCAAGAGAGGAGCAAATTAAATTAGCACAGGATCGTATCCGTAAGCTGAAAGAAATTACTCTTAAAATGAAAAGCCCTGAAGGCTTAGCGGCTTTGGAAAAACAAACTGCTTTTGAACGTAAGAATATTAATCTTGAAAACAAAACACACAGCACTGAATCAAATGTGTCGAGATTTACGTTGAGCGAAGGCGATGACAAAAAAATAGAGATCCGCCCGAATAATTCTTTTTTACACGATAATGTAGATTAATTTTTTAGGGAAAATTAATTAAATAAAATGCGATCCGGTGGGTCGCATTTTTTATTGCATTTTCCTCCTCCATCGCTTTTGCGACACCTCCTCCAAAGGAGGATACTAGGTTTGCTTCGCGTAAGCACACAAAGTGTCTCCCTCTGGAGGGAGTGCACGAAGGGTGAGGGAGGAACGTTCTAAAAATTGAGAAAGCATTATTGTTTCGAAAAATTTATTTGAACTACTGTTTCCTTGTAAGCATCCAACGCTTTAATTTCTTTCATGATCTTAGCCTGCCACTCACGCTGTTTGTCGCCGTTCATAGAGCCATCTGTTTCTTCATCATAAAGATCCTGGTACTTATCCATGGCTTTATCATTTACATCATAAAGTGTTTCTACTTTTGATTTAAGATCTTCGTAAGAAGTAAATTTTGTTTCCTTTATTTCTTTGCGAAGTTTACGCGCATATAATTCTACAATATCAAAGTGCTTTTGTTCGTGCGCTAACACCTGGTCATTTATCCAGGTTGATTTTTTCCATGAACTATTGGTAAAAAAGACCGCTTTAATTTCTACTGAATTTTTATTTACTTCTTTTAAAATATCATAACTTGTAGAAGCAGCAGCGAAGCGTCTTTCGGGCTTACCTTTAAAGTCATCCCAGGTTAGCGGACGATCTTCTTGCCATAAAACCATTTCTTTTTCGGTTTTTTGTGTGAAGGAGAGAAAGAAAAAGAGAGAGATGAAAACTATAAAAAATTTAAACTTCATGTTTTGTATTTTAATACAATTTAAACAAAAAGGTTTAAAAGTTATCTGTGATAACATTTTTTAAATAAATTCCATTACAAGAATAAATAGAAAATAGCCCCCTTTTGAGGAGTTATTTCCTTACTAATAAGCAATTGCACTGTTATTCAGCGGTATTGCGGTCCAGCATTTGATTAATGTGGCAATGGCCGCTAATGCTTCTGTAGATCAAGTAACCGCCGATCAACGTTTTTAAACTTGCCGCAACCGGATGCCTTCCTATACTATTAACGCCTGAAAGTAAAAATAAAGTGCCGGTAATTAATGATTGTGTGCGCTCTAATTCGCCAACATTTATGCTTGTGTCCTTTAGATCTAATTTTTCCATGATTCTAATTTTACTTAGAAACACGCAAAAGCTATGCCTAAATAAGAAAGCCACAGATTTCGCGATTAAAGCAGATTTTATTTGAAATTCATCTGCGTAAATCAGTGCAATCTGTGGCTTAAAAAGGCCGCGATGTTATATAACGATATTCACGATTTTCTTCGGTACAATAATAATCTTCTTCGGCGTTTTGCCTTCCAAATATTTTAGTACTTCTTCGCGGCTCATCACTTCTTTTTCAATTTCCGCAACTGTTAATGTTGCCGGCAATTCAATGTTCAAACGCATTTTACCGTTAAAAGAAATAGGGTAGGTAAAACTATCATCTATCAAGTATTCTTCGTTATGCATTGGGAAAGGAGCAAGGGCAATACTTTCTTTATGACCTAATTTTTCCCAAAGTTCTTCAGTAATGTGCGGTGCGTAAGGTGATAAACAAATTAAAAGCGGCTCTAAGATCGCGCGCTTGTTACATTTTGCTTCGGTTAATTCATTCACACAGATCATAAAATTACTTACAGAGGTATTGAAAGAAAAACGCTCAATGTCTTCTGTAATTTTTTTGATCATTTTATGTAATGTTTTTAATTCGCCTTTTGTCGGAACTTCCTCTATAACGTTGATGTTGGCCTCATCCCCCGCCTTCTCCAAAGGAGAAGGGGCTGAAACACCGTAAAATAAACGCCACAATTTTTTCAGGAAACCCGCAACACCAGTAATACCGTTGGTATTCCATGGCTTACTTTGCTCTAATGGACCGAGGAACATTTCGTATAAACGCAAAGTATCGCTTCCGAATGTGTCACAAATGGAATCAGGAGTAACAACATTATTCCAACGTTTTGACATTTTCTCAACTATTGGTTTGGTTTCAATATCAATTGCTTTAATATTTTCACCCTCATAGTTTTTTGTCTCTTTATTTTTCCAATAACCTTGATTAGAAATTAGGGTTGAGCTTAAATATTCTTTTTCGTGCTTAAACCATTCATTATAATCTAATTTTGAATTAGAGCAATAAATAACTTTTGCTCTATCGATATGATAAACTGAATTAATTCTTTTTCCAGTCTGAATATCTTCAAAAAATAATTCTAAATCACAAGTTTGACTTACAAAAACATGATGATGCTGTGAGTTAATTGGGAAATCAAAACGTATCAGTTCTTCTTCACCTTTTTTAATAATTAATCTTTTTTGATTATTATAATAATATTCAGATTCTTCAGGATTAACTCTAAACTCTTTAATTAATTCAGAAGTTCCCTGTATCATCCCCTGGTTGATCAGCTTTTGCGCTGGCTCATCAACATTAATGTATCCAAGGTCTTTTAAAAATTTTGTCCAGAAACGTACATACAATAAATGGCCGGTAGCATGTTCGCTGCCACCAATGTATAGGTCAACGTTCTTCCAGTAATCCATTAATTTTTTTGATGCAAACTCAGAACCGTTATGAGCATCCATATAACGTAAAAAATACCAAGATGAACCAGCCCAACCCGGCATGGTGCTTAATTCGTAAGCATAGCGTTCAGCCTCACCCCCAGCCCCTCTCCCGGAGAGAGGGGAGTAGAACCAGTCTTTTGCTCTTGCTAAAGGCGGTTCGCCATCTTCGGTTGGTAAATATTTATCTACTTCAGGCAATACCAATGGTAATTCAGAATCTTTTAAAGCGTAAGGTATGCCATCTTTATAATAAATAGGTATTGGTTCGCCCCAATAACGTTGACGGCCAAACACGGCATCGCGCAAACGGTAATTTGTTTTTCCTTTACCAATTTTTTTAGCTTCAATTTCAGCAATTGCTTTTTTAATAGCGGCTTTTACATCTAAACCATTTAAAAAGTCAGAGTTAATTAATGTTCCTTCTTTTTCGCCCCAGGCATCTTTATTAAAATCGTGTTCTTTGTTTGGTGTAATTACCTGCGGCAATTCCAAACCAAAATGTTTTGCAAATTTAAAATCACGCTCATCATGCGCAGGCACGGCCATTACAGCACCGGTACCATAACCGGCCAATACATAGTCACCCACCCAAATAGGTATTTGTTTTCCGGTAAACGGATGCTCAACATAAGAACCGGTGAACACACCCGATATTTTTGTAACATCTGCTTGCCTTTCACGCTCGCTTCTGTTCTTTGATTTAGTCACATAATCTTCAACAGCTGTTTTATTTTCTGCGGTTGTTAATGATGGAACCAAATCATGCTCAGGTGCTAATGTTACAAACGAAACACCAAATACGGTGTCGGGGCGGGTTGTGAAAACTTCGATATAGTCGGCCTCATCCCCCGCCTTCTCCAAAGGAGAAGGAGCCAAAGTGCTTGATGTTAATTCTGATCTAATTTTATTTAAGACAACATTTAAATCATTTTTCACTTCGTTATTTGAAAACCTAAGTACTTTAAATCCTAATTCATTTAAAGCTGCTGTTCTATTGTCGTCATATTCTTTTGTTGCATTATGAGTTTCCCCATCAACTTCAATAATTAATTTATTTTCTAAAGAAATAAAATCTGCAATGTAGGCATGAATAGGATGTTGCCTTCTGAATTTTGTACCCAATTGACGATTGCGTATTGCCTGCCAAAGTTGATCTTCTGATTCTGTTAACGGTTTTTTATTTTCTCTCGCGAATTTTTTTAATAAGTCGTAAACTTCCGGTTTAGCAGTTTTCCAATAACGTTCCGCTTCTTCTTCTACTTTCGAAAGCTCATCACTATCTGCAAGTCCTTCTCCTTTGGAGAAGGATTTAGGATGAGGCTGAATGATTCTGAATTTCAAACTTGTTCCCTCACTTCTCCCTATCCAATACCTCTGCGATTCTTTTAAGCTTTCTGTCCAATCTAAAGTATCAAGGCCATCCAACAAACGCTGTGCATAAGCGGTAATGCGCATGCTCCATTGTTTCATTAATTTTCTTTCAACAGGGTGGCCACCGCGCTCGCTTACGCCATCTTTTACTTCGTCGTTGGCTAATACAGTTCCTAAAGCGGGACACCAGTTAACATACGCTTCTCCCAAATACGCAATGCGGTAATGCATTAATGTATCTGATCTTTCTTTTTCAGAGAACGCTTTCCAGTCTGCCGCAGAAAATTGTTTTGTATCATCATCACAAACAGCATTTACTTTGCTATTTCCGTTTGCTTCAAATTCTTTTATAAGTGTAGAAATATCTTCTGCCTTATCTGAATTTTTATTGTACCACGAATTAAATATTTGAATAAAGATCCATTGCGTCCATTTATAATATTCCGGATCGGATGTTCTTACTTCACGGTCCCAGTCAAAGCTAAAGCCGATCTTATCCATTTGTTCGCGGTAGCGGCTAATATTTTGTTCGGTTGTGATTTTTGGATGTTGCCCTGTTTGTATCGCATATTGTTCTGCAGGCAAACCAAAACTATCATAACCCATTGGGTGCAATACATTAAAACCTTTGTGGCGTTTGTATCGCGCCATTATATCAGAAGCAATATAACCAAGCGGATGACCAACATGCAAGCCAGCACCGGATGGATAAGGGAACATATCCAACACATAATATTTTGGTTTATCAGAAGTATCAGAAGCTTTAAAGGTTTTATCTTTAGCCCAACGCGCCTGCCATTTTTTTTCTATCTCGGTAAAATTGTATTCCATGTAATTTAATAGGACTTAATATTTAACTTTAGTATTAAATAAATAGTCAACAAAGATACCATTTTAAGGGTTTTTGGCAATAGAAGAATAGTAGCAAATTGATTTTTGCTTAATTTTAGGATATTAATATGCAGGACGTTATTGTAAAAGAGAAAAAGGCTGTATCCCTTCGCCAGAAGGAGATCGTGGCTGATTATATACAAAATCTGGATAATTATGTTGCCGCATTGAAGGCAGGAACCGAAGACCGCGTTTTAGAAATAGCAGAATTTGCCGAGATGATGCACATTCACCCCGTACATTTAAGCAACACGGTTAAAGAAGTTACCGGGCAATCAAGCTGTAGTTTGTTTGAAGAGCGCTTGGTAAAGGTTTCTAAAGAAATGCTTTTAGAGAGTCGTGCACCAATAAAAGAAATTGCTATTCAGTTAACATACGATCCGTCAAACTTCACCAAATTCTTTAAGCATTTTGTGGGCATCACGCCAAAACAGTTTCGCGAACAAAATTTCAGCAAAATCTGAAGCTTTCACCATTTATTCTTTATCTCTCACCATTTTATTAAGTATTAAGGACCTAACTTTGTATCCATAAAAACTATAATTATGGAAAACACTAAAAAAATTGCATTGGTAACTGGCGGCAGTCGTGGTTTAGGAAGAGATATGGCGGTAAGCCTGGCTAAAAAAGGAAATGATGTAATTATTACTTATGCCGGAAATAAAACAGAAGCAGATAATACAATTAAATTAGTTGAAGAAGCAGGAGGAAAATGTGCAGCCTTGCAATTAGATTTGAAAGATCTTTCAACTTTAGATAAATTTATTGCTTCTGTAAAAACAACACTAAAGGAAAAATTCAATGCTGAGAAATTTGATTTCCTCATCAATAATGCAGGAATGGGCGGCAACATTCCATTTGAGACAGCAACAGAAAAAGATTTTGATGAATTTTTAAATGTGCATTACAAAGGTGTTTATTTTTTAACGCAAAAAAGTTTAGCGGTTTTAAATGATTGTGGAAGAATAATTAATCTTTCAACAGGCACTACGCGTTTTGCAAATCCCGGTTATTCTATTTACGCATCTATGAAAGGTGCTATAGAAGTTTTTACAAAATATTTAGCAAAAGAATTAGGTGCAAAAGGAATTACGGCAAACGTTGTTGCACCCGGTCCGGTAGAAACAGATTTTAATAACGCTGCAATTCGTTCTAACGCGCAACTCAAAGCGGCGTTAAGTAATCTATCGCCATTAGGAAGAGTGGGGCAGGCAGATGATATTGGAAGCGTGGTTGCTTTTTTATGTTCTGAAGATGCGAAATGGATAAATGGTCAGCGTATAGAAGTGAGCGGTGGGATTAATGTGTAATTAAAATAGAATTTATTTTTATTTTTTTTGGCGCCTTAACGGGCTGCTATGGGCTCGGCTCGCGCCTCGGCTTTTTGCCCTTCGGGACAAAAGAGCTAAACCCTCCGCATCCCTGGCGCTCAGGAAATTTTACCGTACTTGCGTTAGGGATTGAGCCTTTGTTTGAGCTCTTTTTTATGCGCTTGTAAAGGCAAATAAAAAAAGTGAGTGGCGAAAGCCCGGGCCGGAGGCAACGCTCAAAAAAATAATTGGTTTTTATAAATTTTTAAATGAGTCAATCCCCCTAACCCCCTTCTTCAAGGGGAATAATACCGTTACTTCAATTCAAAATCATCTGAATCTAAACCAACGGGAAATAATTTTCGAAAATCTTCTAGATAAGTTTTATCTAAAGAAATTGTTTCGATACTTTCTTCGTTCGCTTTTGGCTGATTGATGATCTCGCCGCGCGGATTTAATATTAAGCTTTCGCCTGCATAATTATAATCGTTGCCATCTTTACCAATTCTATTCAGGCCAATAACATAACATTGGTTTTCAATAGCGCGGGCAATTAATAGTTGTTTCCATGGATAGCTTCGCACTTCGGGCCAATTGGCAGAATAAATTAAAACATCATATTGTGGTTTGTGATCTTTAAAATTCCTGCTCCAAACCGGGAAGCGTAGATCATAACATACCAAAGGCATTATTTTCCAATCATTTATTTGCCCTATTAGTTTTTGTTTTCCGGCTGTATATTTTTCGTTCTCACCTGCCATGCTAAACAAATGGCGTTTATCATAAAAAGATGAGTTGCCATTTGGTTCAATCCAATGCATGCGATTGTAAAAACCTCCTCCATCTTTTATTGCAACGCTTCCTGTAATTACAGCATTTTTTTCTTTTGCTTTTTTTAGTAGCCAGTTATATGATACAGTTAAGTGCTCTTCTGTAACCTTTGCCGGATCCATACTAAAGCCGGTGGTGAACATTTCCGGTAATACAATCAGGTCAGTTGATTCTTTTATCTTATCAATAAGCGCATCAAAATGAGAGAGGTTCTTTTCCCTGTCTTCCCAAAATAAATGTGTTTGTATGATGCTTACTTTCATTATTTCTTTTTAGAAACGTTCCTGTCTAAATATTTTGATACGGAATTATTCCAGGTATTTAAAAAGTCGGCACGTTTTTTATTAAGATCGTTATTTACATTGTTATAATCTGCACCAGCTTTATTAAAATCATTTACGGCCGCATTAAATTCATTTATCTCTTCGTTGGTTGCTTTTTGTCCTTTTTTGTTCATGGCTGTTTGTAATTTATCGAACTTTTCTTTTTTCAAATAAAAATCAATTAATTGCGACATTTTGCCCGATTCGTAAATGTAAAAATCCAACACATCGTTAGCGCTTACTTTTAATGTTGTATTGCCTTGATATGGTTTTACATCTTTTAAAGTCGCTTTTGCTTCGGTAGCTAATTTTGCGAGCGCTTCCTGGTTTTGTTTCATGGCGTTGATATCACCTTTTGATTGCGCTTCTATTAAATACATTTCTTGCTTGTAAGGTTTAAAAAAGATCAAATAAATTTTATTATAAAATTTAAAAACGTCACTCGCTTTTTCTAATTTTTCATTGGTCTTACTTTCGTTATCCAATAAATTAATATTATTGTTCTTTGCAAAATCACGCTGGCCTTTAGCAGCAACATCAAAAGCTGCTTCCAGCTTTTCGTTTGCTTTTTCCTGTGCGGTCATGTATGCTTCCATCGCGTCGTACGATTGTTCTGAAATTTCTTCCATATCAACGATCTTTGAGTAGTCATTGTTTAAAACAGCATAACTTAATTCTAAATATCTTACAGTTGAATCACGATAAGAAGGATCGCCGTTGAACGGTTGCATGTTCTTAATTTTATTTAAACCTGTACGGTTAGCGTTTAGCATGTCACGCCTGCGGTTCTCAATTTGTTTTGCTTTTTTACCATGTGCTACAGCGCGGGTATAATCCCAGGTTTCTTCCGAGATCTTAGAAAATTCCTTACTGATCTTTTCCATGTATTGAACTGCTGTTTGCGATTTAGCAGTCATACTAAAGAAAAACAAAATTGTTAGCGCACTGGTTTTAAAAATTGATTTCATGGGATTTATTTTGATTTATTTTTTTTGGTTAATAAGGTCACTCATTACATTAAATGATTCGTTAATGAATATGTCTTTTTGAATAGATTGAATTATTTTTGAATTGAATTCTCTTGCTGTAAGATTTACCTGCTCTAACTTCATATCAAATGTGTTGTTTAAGCATTTAATAGTGTTTGAATTGGTCTCAAAAGCACTTTCTAAAGAATTATATAATACATCATTATCTTTTTTGAATTTTTTATATTCTTTAAATTTTAAAACTACTTTTTGTGTTTTATTAATGACATTATTTACTGAATCAGAGATCTGTAAATAACGTTTAAAATCTTTTGATGTCGCAATGCGTTGCGCCGAATTACTTTGAAGCGGCTGTGTATTTAATTTTGGGTTTGGTGTATAAACAACCTTTTTTACAATAGAATCAGCCGGCAAAAAATAAAGCTCCTTGTTTTCTTTTATCATGCCATAACCCGGTGTTGGTGGAAGTACCACATCCGGCACAACACCGTTGCCCTGGTGTGTAGAGCCATTTAAACGATAAAACTTACTGTTGGTGATCTTAATAAAATCAACATTATTTTTTACTGCATCTTTATTTTTAGTGTAAAGTAAATTGGTATCTAATGGCAGAACGCTTTGCGCTGTACCTTTACCATAACTGGTTTGCCCAACTATTACACCTAAATTATAATCCTTTACAATGTTGCTGAATAGTTCAGAAGCGGAAGCACTTGTTTCGTTGATCATTACCAAAAGCGGCTTTTTGTATAAGGAACCACGATTGATATCTTTCATTAATGTTGGCTTACGGTTTTTTTCTTTAATGATGAACAGCGGACCTTCATCAATAAATATCCCTGCTAAATTCATGGCTTCACCCATCGATCCGCCACCGTTATTTCTAAGGTCAATGATCAATCCTTTAATAGTGTCATTCTCCAGTTTCAAAATCTCTTTTGCCACATCATTTGCACAGCCGGGCAAGTTATGCTCTTCCATATCTGTATAAAAACTTGGTAATGAAATATAGCCTATTTTTAAATTATTGTAAGAAAGCACATAACCCTTTACACTATTATCTACTGATGCTGTTTTTTGTTTTATTAATTTTACGGTTTTAATAAGTCCGTTTTGTTTTTTTACCGTTAATAAAATTTTATCTTCTTTTGTTTTATCAAGCTTATCCTGAATTTCATAAGCGCTTAATTCCTCGTTGGTTACTTTTTCATTCCCGATCTTTACAGAAATAAACGCGTCACCTTCATTCACCTCATTACTTAGCCATGCAGACCCACCAGGTTCAATATTGGCAATACTTATAATCCCTTCTTCATTTTCATCAAGGAAGAATCCGAACGATTCTACCTGCGCAGATAATTGTGTGTTGAATTCCTGGTTTTGCTCTTCGGTAAAATAATTGGAGTGTGGATCGTAACGTAAAGTAATAGCGTTTAAAAGTGTTGATTCTACATAACGGTAACTCGTTTTTAGTTCTTCCTGGATATTCTTTTGAAAATTTGCAATAATGGCCCTTGAAAATGTTTGTGCTTTAGCATTGAATTCTGTTTCACTAAGTTTATCGTAATCATCTGTATTTACAACGCGATCGTAACTTTTACTTTTAATATAACGCTCAAGCCTTTTAGTGTGATACTTTATTGTTGGTGAGTAAACTGTTTTTTTAGAACCGTAAGGTAAGAAATAGGATGTATCGTTCTCGTTGAAGTTCAGCGTACGTGTTGATAATGCTGTTAAAATAGAATCTACTGTTTTTAATGCTCTTAAATAAACTGTGTTTGCTTTTTCAATATAACTATCATTATTTGAATTGATCTGATCAAAAAGAGAGTTACTGTTTTCTTTTAATAGCTTAACGTCAGATTGTTTTATCGTCATGGCCCGGCTATCGAGTTCGCTAATAAAAAGATCTGTTACTTCCTGAGCTGTTTTTTCACTTAATTGAAAAGGATCGTAATGATAAAGGCCAAAAGTGCCAGTTAATTTTTGCGCCTTCGTATAAAAGGGAACTGTTTGGCTGAAACAAACGTTGCAAAAAATAAAAGAGATAAGTATTTGTTTAAAAAGCAGAGTTTTTGTTTAAGCACTAAAGATGCGAAAGTTTTGTTACATACAAAACATTTCGAGCTTTAAATACCCGAATTTATAAGGCTTTTAACAAATAAAATTACCTGCAAAATTTATTAAATGCGGCAATGGCCGGCTGGTAGTTCTTTTGGGCCGCGATCTTAAAATCCTCACAGGCGTTTTGCTTCAGATTAGCCTTTGCAACACCCCGCCAATAGTAAGCTTCGTAGTAATCGGGTTTTAATTTTAAGCAAACATCTATATCATTAATGCAGGCAGTAAAATCCTGCTTTTTACCATTTACAATGCCACGTTTAAAATAAAAATCTGCCTCATCTTTATCCAATTCAATACATTTATTGTATTCGTTCATAGCATCCTCAAGTCTGTTAATATCATTATAACAATTACCAAGCACAAAATGGGCGCGGGTATTATTTTCTTCTGTTTTTAAAACATAATTGGCATCGTTAATTGCTTTTGGAAAATCCTGTAGCATATAATACGCCGTGGCCCTGCCAACATACGCCTTTGAGTATTGATAAAGATCCAAGGCCTGGTTAAAGCTTTTAATAGCCTCTTCAGGTTTATTGTTTTTTAAATATAAAAGCCCACGGTTGTAAAAGCCTTTGTAATTATGGGGCGCAACAGAAACTGCTTTGTTTAAATAGTCAAGCGCTTTGCTATCGTTATTTAAAAACATGTTTTCTACACCGGCGCTATTTAAAACAATGAATTGGTTTGGGTATTTTTTATCAATATCCTCATATAGATTCAAGGCACTTTTCCATGTGCTGCTTCTTGTAAAAGAAAAAAAAGAAAAAATAATAATGAAAACAAATGAAAGCGCTGAAGCCTGGATCTTTAACTTTAAAAGCAATAGGGCCAGCAGCCATGCAAAACCAATAATGGGGATATAGATGTACCTATCTGCATACAAAACTTCGCCGAAAGGTAAAAACTGTAATACTAAAATTAAATTAACTACAATAAATAAAAGAATAGATAATGCCGCGTGCTTTTTTTGTTTTATAAATAAAAAGAGCAAAACCAAAATAGAAACAAGAACACAAAAACCAATTATAAAAACCGAAGTATTTATGGCCGGGTATGGATAAATGACACTTAAATTAACAGGGAGCAAAAATAAAATTAAGTATTTAAGAAGCGCAAAGCCGGCAAAGCCTATGCGCTGATAGATTGGAAATTCGTGAGAGTGATTAATGAACTGATCGGCCGTTTGTGTTTTTATATTGATAATACCAAAAAGTAGTGCCAATAAAAGAAATGGAATTTTATTGACAAGAAATTTTATTGAGATCTTTTTATGGATCAAAATATCTAGGCAGATCAAAACAATTGGAAAAATAACTACTGAGGGCTTGCTTAAGCAAGCAAGAATAAAAAAGAGTAAACACAATATATAATCTTTCTTTTTTGAAGAGGTTATATAGCTTAAATAATATAAAACGCCAGAAAGATAAAATGTGGTAGATAGTACGTTCTTTAATTCACTTATCCAGCCAACAGATTCAATTTGCATAGGATGCAGTAAAAATATAACAGCGCCTAAATTTGCAACAAGATCGTTCTTAAAAAGACGTTTACCGAGCTGGTAAACCAAAACACCATTAACTAGATGGAACAGGATATTTACAAAATGATGAGCGCCATCGTTATTCTCAAAAAATAACCAGGCAATAGCATGCGTAAGCATTGTAACCGGAATATAATTTCCAACAAAATGATTGGTGAATAATTCTTTTATATCAAACTCCCTTACAAATTTATTCTTGAAGACCATTTCAGGGTCATCCCAACTGATATGACCAAAGAATAAGAATTTAGAATAAACAATAGCAGTAAATATTAACGCTATGGTTAACACAAGATTTTGAGTAATTATTTTTTTTAGTTCCCTGAACACTACACAAAAATAACATTTAGGACTAAATGTAAGTGGATATTTTATTTATAAAGTGTTACGTGTCCAACATATTCCCTGGCGCGACCTTCAGGATCGTTAACGTTTATTTTCCAGGTGTAGGTATCGGTTTTACATGGTGCGCCTTTATAGGTGCCATCCCAACCTTTATAAAAATCTTTTGAAGTGAAAAGAAGCTCTCCCCATCTGTCAAATATTGTTAGTTCATATTTTGTAATGCCGGTGCCTTTTGGATAAAAGATATCATTCAATCCATCACCATCCGGCGTAAAAGCGTTTGGCACATAAAAAGTATATTCATTGCCAACGTTAATTATTTTAACTATCGTATCTGTACAGCCCCAAACATTTTTTACGATCATGGCTACAGGGTAAGCGCCGGCATTTTCATACATATAAAATGTATTTTGATTTACGCTTGTAAAACCATTGTTATCATTAAAGAACCAATTCCAGTTAGTTTGATTTATTCCGCTTGATGTATTGGTAAAAATAACTTCATCTATATTTTCAACCGGCTTTAATGGTGAAAAAATAAAATCAGCATTAGGTTTTGGGTAACCTGTAACCTGTATGGTTGATGTACTGATGCAGCCGCTTGCATCTTTAAAAGTTGAGCTTATAGTATAATTTCCCGCAGTGGTAATACAATAATTTATAGGATTGCCTAGAAATAATTGCCCGTTAACACTTAAGCTGGCACTAAGTGCAGGAGATCCGTTAGTGTTTATAGAAAAGCTGGAACAAAATGGAACACATTTTTCGTTATCGCTAACAGTTAAAGTACCAACACCAGATCCAAAAATAGAAACCGGAAGTGTGATCGAGGCAGAGCAACCGAAATTAGTGGCAGTTAAAGTATAAACCCCCGCAGCTGCACCTGTAACATTATTAATAGATGGATTTTGTAATGTACTTGTAAAACCGTTTGGTCCTGAATAAAAATACGTATTGCCGCCTCCGCCGATAAAATTTAAAGTTCCGCCAACACAAACGGGAGAATTAGAACTTAAAGTTGGTGTTGGCAAAGGATACACAGACACAGTAGCAGCGGCTGTATTTGTACAACCCTGTGCAGAAGTTACAGTTACATTGTATGAGCCTGACAAACTAAAGCTGGCATTACTAAAATTAATATTTTGTGCGACAGAACTAAAACCGTTAGGTCCGCTCCATGAAAAAGTTGACGCCGAAGAAATTGCATTTAAATTTATAGCCTGGTTAACACAAACAGAAGAACCGTTAATACTAATTGTTGGAGCAGGCTCAATAGTAATGGCAGGAGACGTAACAGTTACTGAACAGCCGTTTAACGAGAAGGCTGTTAAAGTGTAGGTTCCTGAATTATTAAGCGATGCAGGATTAATTAAAATATTTTGTGAGTTTGACGTAAAAGAAGCCGGTCCCGCCCATAAATAAGTAGAGGCGCCATTTGCACTTAAACTAATAGATTGGCCCGAACAAACGTTTGCATTGCCATTATTTGTAATAGTAGGTGTTGGTAAGGGATCAACTATTACGGTTGTAGTAAAAGCAGCGGGAGGTAAGCATCCTGAAAAATTTTGTGTAACAGTATAAACACCATTTGCGGAAGTACTTACATTTAATATAGAAGGATTTTGTATTGATGAAGTAAAGCTATTAGGGCCAGACCAAAAATATATTGAGGCGCCAATTGTTGTAGTTAAATTTAAAACAGATCCTGCGCAAACATTTAATGTTGTGCCAAATGTTGGAGGTGTTACTATTGGGATAAAAGCAATAAAAGCATTGGATACAGGGGCTGTTTGGCCCGTTGCACCTCGTGTAGCACCATTAAAAGTCATTTCATTTGCAACGGCATTCGATAAGGAAGAACCATTTAAACCGCCATTTACTTGCGGCACAACAGGGCCTGTTGAGATGGCTACAAATCCACCACCACCGCCACCACCAGGGCCTTCGCTCTCGTTTGGGTTACTTGGTGAAACAGGAAACATTTGATTACCACCATCGCCGCCGTTTGCAATTACATTTTGCGTAACAGGTATAGTGCCAGTTTTAATAATGATACTACCCCCGGCACCCGCACCGGCAAGCCCATCACAATTGCACCCAGATGAATTGCCTACGTTTGTACTGTTGGAAGAAATATTTCCATTACCTGAAATTGCTCCGGTCGAGATCAGGTAAACAATACCACCGCCATTTGTTGCTGCCGGCGTAGCGTTATTATCCGCGTGAGCCGCGCCACCGCCACCACCAAAATAGATCCGCGTTTCAGGGTTTATATTTGTTAGGGGCCTTCCGCCAACTCCACCAACTTCTCTTCTTGTATCGCCTACCCATGCAGGGTTTCCAGGCCCCTGGATAGTTGCGTTAGCATTTGCATCGCCATAAGAATAGCCGCCATGGCCGCCACCGGAAGAATTTGTAAGCGCATTACCATTAGTTACATAACCCGCAGATAATGCCCAGGCTGCTAAAAGATTGGTTGCATTTACAATCATAATGCCTTGTCCGCTCCAGGTATTACCGTTATTACCATTTGCGCCACCACCGCCACCTGCATTATGTCCGTTGCCACCACCACCTGCATTTGCCGGTGCTCCTAAACAATATCTTCCGCCGTTTGGTCCATCGTAATCCAGTTGGTATCCAAAAACACTTTCACCTTTTTCGCCTCCCTGATTACTGAAGGTAGATCTAAATGCTGTAAATCCCAGGTTAAGGCCGGCGCTAAAAAACAATGCACCACCTCTAAAACCAGCACTGGAGGCTGTAATAGTACCGTTGTTTACAATATTTGTTGCATGTATTACAACCAAACCACCAAAACGATAAGGCGTTGCTGTAATGATAGTATCCTTCCAGGGTTTGGGCACAATGCTTGCGCCTGTATTTATAGTTAAATTCGTATACTGTGGCACTTTTATTAACTGCACTCTTCCTGCTACGGCATATGAATTAGTAAATGTTGTTTGTGTGGTTACATTGTTCCCACTAACACTTTGTACATATTTAAATTCGTACAGTCCGGCACTGTTATAGTTTGTAATATTTCCGTAAGACGGCGTATTGGTAATATCCATGCTTGCTCCCTGTGCCTGGTAGATCATAATAAGATCGCCGGGGCAAATAGAAAATAAAGATGAGTTAGCAATTGTAACAACATTACTTCCTGCCACAATATTAACCGAAACGGGAATGTATTGATTTAAGATCTGGTTTGCCGATGAAATTGTTAAAGCACCATTTTTGCCCGGCTGTGCAAAACAACCAAAACAAAAGGTGAAAAAAATAAAAAAGTAGAAATACTTTTTCATGATAATTTTAAAGAATTAAATGCTTAAATAACAAAGATTAAAGGTAGTGATTTTAAGTGTATAATGTCTTAAACTATACATTTTGACCACTTTAGTGTATAGCTGGCTGGTTTTATTGAGTAAATAGAGCATTTCTTTAAAAATTGGTATTTTTGACGTGTGATTAAGCTATCTGTTGTTATAATAACATTTAATGAGGAGAAAAATATTGAACGTTGTTTACTTTCGGTTAAGGAGATAGCAGATGAAATAGTTGTATTAGATTCGTTTAGCAATGATAGAACAAGGGAAATTTGCGAAAAACACAATGTAAAATTCTTTCAACACGCTTTTGATGGACACATTCAACAAAAAAATCGTGCAATTACTTATGCTTCAAACGAACATGTACTTTCTTTAGATGCCGATGAAGCCCTGGATGAAACTTTAAAAATATCCATCTCCGATATTAAAAAGAATTTTATAAAAGAGGGTTATTATATGAATCGCCTTACAAATTATTGCGGACACTGGGTAAAGCATTGTGGCTGGTATCCTGATGCGAAATTAAGGTTGTGGAATCGATCAAAAGGACATTGGACCGGAATTAACCCACACGATAAATATGAATTATTTAGTGGCGATAAAAACGCCGGGCATTTAAAAGGAGATATTTTACATTACAGTTATTATTCAGTCGAAGATCATTATAAACAAGTAGAATACTTTACTAATATTTCAGCTAAAGCATATTTTGAAAAAGGAAAAAAAGCACCGTTGTTTAAATTAATTGTAAATCCGGTTGCTAAATTTATTGATCATTATTTATTAAAGCTTGGATTTTTGGATGGAAGTGCCGGTTACTTAATTTCAAAGATATCGGCTTACGCAACGTATTTAAAATATAAAAAATTAAGAGACCTTTATTATCAAAAAACTTCCAAATAATTTTAAGATCATTTTAAGCAGAACTGATAGTATTGGTGATGTTGTATTAACCTTGCCAATAGCAGGCTTTATAAAAAATTATTTTCCTGAATGTAAATTAATTTTTATGGGAAGGTCTTACACCAAAGATGTGATAGGCTTAAGCAAACATGTTGATGGTTTTATTAATTATGATGAGATAGAAAAACTGGATAAACAAAAACAAACTGAATATTTAAAAGAATTTTCAGCAGATGTTTTTGTGCATGTGTTCCCGAAAAAAGAAATTGCTTCATTGGCAAAAAGCGCCGGAATCCCATTACGTGTAGGTACTACAAACAGGCTGTATCACTGGTTTACCTGCAATAAATTAATTAAGCTTTCAAGAAAAAATTCAGATAAACATGAAGCCCAGTTGAATTTTAAATTACTTGAATTTTTAAACGTAGATACAGATGTTTCGTTAAAGGATGTTGCAAGTTTTTACGGTTTCACAAATTTACCTTTACTAAATAAAGAGTTTGAAACACTCATTGATAGAACTAAGTTCAACATCATTCTTCACCCTAAAAGCAAAGGCAGTGCAAGAGAGTGGGGCCTTAATAATTTTGAAAAACTGATCGGGCTGTTGCCAAAAGAAAAGTTTAAGATATTTATTAGTGGTACTGAACAGGAAGGTAAATTAATGCCGGAATTTTTAAAAAACAAACACATCACAGATCTTACCGGTAAATTATCTTTACAACAATTTATTGCTTTTATAAATGCCTCAAATGGCTTGATAGCAGCAAGTACAGGCCCTTTGCATATTGCAGCGGCCTTAAATAAAAAAGCAATTGGTTTGTTCGTTCCAAAAAGGCCAATGCATCCGGGCAGATGGATGCCAATCGGTAAAGATGCTCACACAATAGTTTTTGATAAAGAATGTACTGATTGCAAGAATGGAAAAGATTGTAATTGTATTATTAAAATTGATCCAAAACAAATTGTAGATTTGTTAGAACAAAAATGAGGGAATTTAAAGATAAAGTTATTTGGATAACCGGTGCATCATCTGGCATTGGCGAAGCTTTAGCACTTGAATTCGCAAAACAGGAAGCACGCTTAATTTTATCTGCAAGAAGAGAAGAAGAATTAAAACGTGTTGCAGCTTTAACAAAATTGCCTGAGCTGGATCTGATGATCTTACCTTTTGATCTGAGCGATACAAAAAACGCTTCGGGATTAGCTGCTCAAATAATGAATAAATTCGGGCGCATTGATATACTTATTAATAATGGTGGTTATAGCCAACGATCTGAAGCAGGAGACACTTCAATTGATATTGACCGCCAATTAATGGAAGTGAATTATTTTTCATATGTGGCATTAACAAAAGCTGTTTTACCTTATATGAAACGCCAAAAAAGCGGGCATATAATTGCAGTTAGCAGCATTGCCGGAAAATTTGGGTTCTATTTACGTTCGTCTTACAGTGCGGCAAAACACGCCATACACGGTTTTTTTGATTCGTTAAGATTAGAAACTGAAAAGCAAGGAATTAAAACATTAATTGTTTGCCCGGGCAAAATAAAAACTAACGTTTCGTTTAATGCCGTAACTGCAAATGGCTCAGCACATAATAAAATGGATGAAAGCCATGAAGAAGCTATGACTGCTGAAGAGTGTGCCAAGCAAATAATTTCCGGGATCCTTAAAAACAAAGAAGAAATTTATATTGGAGGCAAAGAAATTTTAATGGTAAAAATAAAACGCTTCTTTCCTAAATTGTTTGGACGATTGATCAGGAAACAAAGTCCTTATTGATTTGATAAAAGACTAATGATATATGACAAAAGAGTCATGCATCATTAATCTTAAATCTTTTGTCAAATTAAATCTGCTTCAAATAATTCCACGAAATTCTTTTTTAATTTTTCTTTTACTTCATTCATATCCACATCACGGCCAAGCTCTTTATTTAAGCTTGTTACAGCCTTATCGTTTATACCGCAAGGTATGATGTTATTAAAATAATTAAGATCAGCATTTACATTAAAACCCCAGCCATGCATAGTTACCCAGCGACTGCAGCGCACACCCATGGCGCAAATTTTTCTTGCTTTTAACTTATCATCAGCATCCAGCCAAACCCCTGTTTCGCCTTTACTGCGACCACTTTCAATACCATATTCTTTTAAAGTAATAATGATCGTTTCTTCAAGCAAGCGTAAATATTTATGAATGTCGGTAAAAAAATTATCAAGGTCTAAAATAGGATAGGCTACTAATTGTCCCGGACCGTGATATGTAATATCACCGCCGCGGTTTATTTTATAATAGGTTGAATTTTTTTCTTCGAGTTGTTTTTCGTTAAGTAAAAGATTTTTTTTGTCTCCGCTTTTTCCCAATGTATAAACATGAGGATGTTCTACAAACAATAAATGATTTTTTGTGGGAATTTGTTTTTCTTCAGGAAGATCGCGGTTAGAAATTTTTTGCTGAACGGTTTCGTTGAAAAGCTTTTCCTGGTATTCCCAACAAGCTTTGTAATCCATTAAACCCAGATCCTGAAATATGATCTTTTTATTTTGCAAAACTAAAATTTTGCGAGCTCACCTTTTAAATGATCAATAACATTTACCTCAACGGGGTCAATGCCTCTCAATTCTGCAATATAGCAGCTTATCCAATCACCAATATTTATTAAATATAAAAATTGCTCTAATTTACTTTCACCTTTTGCTGTAATATCAATTACACCGTTTGAATATTTTGCAAAAACAGGCTTACAAACATCGTAACGTTTTTTTGTGCGGGCATAATCAAATGAGGTGTGAAAAGTAACAACAACTAAGCTATCGTTCTTTGTAGTCCAGCCTACTAATTCGTTATGGTTCATTTCCGGAAAAACATGATGCCAGCATAACATTTTGCTGTTCTCGTTAATTTGTTGTCTAAATCTAACAGCGGCACCTTCACAGGTACCCAAAGAATATATAACGCAAATTTTATTTACAAGTCTTTCTGCAATTTTTTGTGCTTCAGTTTTTATATGTATAACTTCTTTATCTAAAAGTGCAATGGTTTTTTCAAGATCTGTAAATAATTTTTTATCGGCAAAACCTTTTGCAACTAAAACTTTTATTAACTGCACTAATGAATAGCCAATACATGAACGGGGAGGTTTACCGCCCGGAATTTCAATAAAATCAAATTGGTGTTGTTTAGCTAATTCTAAAACTTTACCACCACTTGTTATACATACAATTTGCGCTCTTTTGGTAATGGCTTGTTGCATAGCGCTTAGCGTTTCTTCGGTATTTCCCGAATAACTCGAAACGATCAATAATGTATTTGTATTTACAAATGCAGGTAAAAAATAATCTTTACTGATAATGATAGGCACGTTGCAGGAATCTGAGATCAATTCAGAAAGAATGGTACCCCCAATTCCAGATCCACCAAGGCCTGTAATAACAATATTTTGAATATTATCAGAGGATGAAATAATTGCTTTATCAGCAATTGCTTTTGCCTCTTTTAATTGATTTGTAAAATTTTGAACTAGTGCTTTCATTTTTATCAGGATGTAAAAGTAGAAATAAAATCTGTAATAAAAGATTACTAAGTGTTAAGTGTAATAAAAGAAAAAGTCAAAGTTTTCCTTCATCAATTAATATCTTTGTTTTTAAAATTGTTACCATACTCAGCGAATCGGTGATTTCACCATTCATAACCATATCATACGCTTGCTTAAACGGCACTTTTTTGATTTGAAGATCTTCACTTTCTTCAGGTTCTGCCTCTGTAAATTCAAGGTCCTGAGCAACAAATAAAATTGCATACTCAGTTGTTGCTGAGTTACTTGTGTGCATATGAGCAATTTGGGTATACTTTTTTGCAATAATTCCGGTCTCTTCTTTTAGCTCTCTTTTTGCTGAAGTTAAAGGCTCTTCATCTAATGGTCCCCCACCTTCAGGAATTTCCCAGCTGTATTTGTCTAAAGGATAACGCCATTGCCCAACCAGCCAGGTGTTATATTCGTTATCAAGAGCAATAACACCAATGGCTAGATTTTTAAAAGTTACAACACCGTATATGCCTGGTTTTCCGGCAGGGTTAAGTATATCATGTTTGGTTACCTTTATCCAGGGCGTTTCAAATTTTAATTCACTGTTTAATGTTTTCCATGAATTTTTTTCTTTATCGTTCATCTTTCTAAATTTTAGGACTTTGAAATATCAAAGTTTGCACAGTCAAATTGTTAATTATGTTGTTATTTGTTGTATATTAGTAACCAATTAAGCTTTATTTTCGTAAAAATAAGTCAAATTCTATGTATTTGGGACAGAAAAAGTTTATACTTTTTATATTTTATTGTTTTTCTTTTATCGTTTTTAAAGCGCAAACCCTTTATTGGGTTGGAGGAAGTGGTAATTTCAATGACCAAAACCACTGGAGTTTAACATCAGGCGGCGCTATTGCCAATATTGCGCCCTCAGCTAATAATGATGTTGTTTTCGACGATAACTCCACCAATAACTATACCAATCCAGTTATTAGTTTTGTAGGGATCAATTACTGCAGATCTATAAAGTTCACAAATGAATTTGTTAAATATACGGTTGTAGGTACAAAATATACCGAGATAAATATTTTGGGAGATTTTGAGTTAAATCAAAAAACTGATTTTAAAACAAATTCTATACTAAAATTCTCATCAGGTTCTTCACAATATAAAAATGTGCGCTTTAACAGCGATGCTTATGATGGCGATGTTGTATTTCAAAATGGTAATTGGAATTTGAAATATGTAAATATTGGAAATTCAAATTCATTAACTTTCAAATCAGGTAATTATAAGATCTCTTCTGCTAAAATTAAAGCAGGTAACTTTTATGCGGGCTCAAATTCTGTAAACTTTGATTTTAAGAAAGGTAATCTTGATGTAGCTAATGTAATTGAGATAGGTGCCAATGCACATTTTGTTTCCGATAAATTTTCTATAAAAGCACAACAAGGTGATCAGTTAAAATACAAAGTAGATCCACAGGTTGATTTTGGAAATGACCATAAGGTCTTAAACAGCGCTGCTGTAGCTTGTGGCGCTACATTAACAGGTGTTGGTATTTCCTGCTCCGGCGTTTGCGATGGAAAATTAATTTTAAATATTGATGCGAGTTGTGTTGCAGGCCCTTACACACTGCAATGGAACAACCCTTCTTGTCCTACCCCAACATTGGTTTCAGTTCCAGGCCCCGGAAGTTATACGATTACCAACTTATGTGCTTGTGTTGACTTTTTTGACGTGATCGTTTTTAGTGGTGTAACACCAATAGCATTCTCAAATGCTGTACAGGTTATTGGTGTTTCTGCAATTAATTTTGTGCCTTTTACATTTGTACAACCAACCTGTAACGGACTTTGTAACGGTTCAATTACTGGTAATATCAGCGGTAGTGTTGGTCCGTACACAGTTACAGTAAACGGTAGTGCGACTTTTGCGGTACCTGCAGGTATTTCAACTTTTACAAATTTGTGCGCTGGTCAAAATACATTTGCTATTGTAGATACAAAAGGTTGTACAAGAACATTTACACCAACGCTTACACAGCCGCCGGCATTAGGTACAAACTCGGTAGTTCAAAATGTACGATGTAATGCCGCCTGCAATGGATCTCTTTCGGTTTCACCAACCGGTGGTACGGCAGGGTATACCGTTACCTTTACTCCTGGTGGTACTTTTACTGTACCTTCAGCAGGCTCAGCCTCTTTAACAGGTCTTTGCCCCGGAGTTATTAATGTTACAGTAAAAGATGTGAATAATTGTACGTTCACTACCAGTGCTAATATAACGCAACCCCCGGCATTAACAGTAACACCAACGCAAACGAATATCACTTGTGGTGGTTTATGTAATGGAGCTGCATCGGTTGCAGTTACAGGTGGTGTACCTCCGTATACATATACGTGGTCACCAGGCCCTAATACAAATACCAATTCAATTGGCAGTTTATGTGCGGGTACCCAAACGGTTTCGGTTTTAGATTTTAATCAATGCCCTATTTCACAAAATTATATACTAACATCACCGCCACCGATTACTATTACACCAACATTTACAAATGTTTCTTGTAACGCTTTATGTAATGGAAGCATTAACGCCACTGCCAGCGGCCCTCCCGGCCCTTTTACCTTTACTTTAACCTCATCAACAACAACGCTTACCAGTTTGCCGCCATGGAATAACGTTTGTGCTAACACTTATACTATCAGGGCACAGGATATTCCGGGCTGTTTTACTACTACTGTAATAGCTGTTACACAGCCAACACCTTTAACAGTGAGTGCTGCATCTCAAAGTATTACCTGCTTTGGCTTGTGTAATGGTGGCGCAACAGTTACACCGTCGGGAGGAAACGGCGGACCATTTAGTTATACATGGTCGCCAGTGCCACCTACAGGGCAGGGTACCGCAACAATTTCAAACGTGTGTATAGCCGGTGTTTATTCGGTGTCCATAAAAGACGCGTCTCTTTGCCCCATATCCACAACCGTTAGTATACTTTCACCGCCAAGCGTTGTGCCAAATATCACTTCGGCAAGCGTAACCTGTAATGCTGCCTGCAATGGATCTATTAATGCAACACCAAGTGGGCCTCCGGGGCCATACACATTTACACTTGCTTCTGCTACTGCAACAATAACTTCTGCTCCGCCATATACCAATTTGTGCGCAGGCATTTATACATTAACGATTGGTCACGGGCCAAGTTGTGCTCAGTCATTTACAATAAACATTCAACAGCCAAATCCTTTAGTGCCTTCTGTAAACTCAACATCAATAACTTGTTTTAATCAATGTAACGGAACTCTTGCCGGCAGTGCTGCAGGTGGAACCCCAGGTTATACTTTTGTGTGGACTACTCCCACGGGAACGGTAGCCGGTGGTGCACTTGCAGGCCAATGTGCTGGCAATTATACTTTTACTGTAACAGATGCAAACAGTTGTACGGCCAGCACTACTGCTACATTGGTTCAACCTTCGGATGTTACAATAACTATTAATCCAACTAATCCTACTTGTTTTGGTGGATGTAATGGTGTTTTATCTGCAACAGTTACAGGCGGAACCCCTGGCTATACTTTAACGTGGTCTAATGGCCCAACCGGAAACCCAAATACAGGTTTATGTGCAGGTAATTATACATTAACGGTAACTGATTCTAAAGGTTGTACAAAAACGGGAACTGCTGCTATCGTTTCACCTACTTCATTAACATTAACACAAGTTACCGCATCAACCTCATGTGCGGGCGGAAATAATGGTTCAGCAACTATTACAGCAACAGGCGGCACTCCTTCCTATTCATACCAGGTTGGCGCAGTAATTAATGGAACAGGAATATTTACAGGCTTATCTGCGGGAAGTTATATTTGTAATGTTACAGATGCTAACGGATGTTCGCAATCGATTAATTTTAATATCGTTTCCCCAATAGCTTTATCAGCAGCTATAACCGGAATAATATCAAGCTGTAATGCTTGTACGGGGGCTTCAACGGTACAAGCGTCAAACGGAACTCCTGGTTATACTTTTGTTTGGACAAATTCTTTAAGTGTTTCAGTTGGAACAAATGCCGCGGTGAGTTCATTATGTCCCGGCAATTATACAGCTACAGTTACAGATAGCAAAGGTTGTACGGCTACTGCAACTGCCAACATTGTTCAAACTGTTAGTGTGACAGTTGCAACTTCAGGATCAACTATTCAATGTTTTGGTGCAACAAATGCTACGGCAACCGCCAACCCGTTAGGAGGTACATTACCTTATAGCTATACATGGTCTCCCACTGCTCCAACGCAAACCACACAAGTTGCAACAGGTTTAGGCGCGGGAACATATACTGTTTTAGTTGCAGATGCAAATGGGTGTTCTAACACAGCAACTATTTCATTTACAAATCCACCGAATATTGTTATTACACCAACCGTTGTAAATGTAAATTGTTTTGGTAATTGTAACGGCTCTATCAATCCCGGAGTTACCGGTGGAACAGGCCTTATCTCTTATACATGGAATCCTGGCGCGATCAATACGCCAAGCCTTTCAGGTTTATGTGTTGGCTCGTATACTTTATTAATAAAAGATGCTAACGGTTGTACAAAACCGCCGCAAGTATTTAATATAACTTCATCTCCATCAATAACTGCCACCTTTACTACAACTAACCCTTCGGCTTGTATCGTTAATAACGGAAGTATTTGCGTTACGCCAAGCGGAGGGAGTGGTTCTGGTTATACCTTCGCGTGGTCTCCAGCCGGCGGCGTAGGAGCAAGTACAAGTTGTTATTCAAGCTTAACAGCGGGCTCTTATTCACTTGTTATAACTGATGGAGCAGGTTGTACAACAACGCTTAATGCTCTTCTTACAAATCCGGGTGGCCCAACGTTAACTATAAATACACAATCTGTAGCGTGTTTTGGAGCGAGTACTGGTGCAGCTACTGTAACAGCAACTGGTGGTGGGCCTTATACATTTACCTGGACACCAGTTGTTGGTTTTACAACTATTGGCAACGTAAGCACAGCCAGTGGATTAAACACAGGAACTTATAATATTTCAGTAACAAATATTCCAACAGGTTGTATCACTACACAATCTATTGTAATTGCGCAGCCAACAAATTCTTTAACAATAACTTCAACGGTTACTCCCGCAAAATGTTTCGCGGCATGTAATGGCTCAATTAATATTACACCATCAGGAGGTACACCAACTTATGCATATAGTTGGTCGGGTCCTTCTGCATTTACTGCAACCACGCAAAATATTTCCGGTTTATGTATTGGTATCTATACTTTAAATATTACAGATGCAAATTCTTGTCCAAGACAATTTACTTTTTCTATTACCCAACCAACAGCCTTGTCTTTAACCACAACGGCAAGCAATGTATTATGTAACAGCGCCTGTAACGGAACTATAAATGTTACTGCAAGTGGTGGTACTTCTCCGGTAACATTTACGTGGTTGCCGGTTGGAACATTTACAGGTTCAACCAACCAAAATATTTTTAATTTATGCCCGGCATCGTACACGGTAAATGCTAGTGATCTGAACGGCTGCCCTATAAGCACTGTTGTTACTATTACACAACCAACCGCATTAAATAGTACTATTACTGTTGTAAATGCAAGTTGTTCCAATTCATGTAATGCAACAGCATCTTTATCTGTTAGTGGTGGTGTAACAACATATAACTTTAGCTGGTCTAACGGGCCTGCAACCACACCAAGCTTAAATGGTTTATGCGCAGGTAATTATACAGGTACCGTGGTTGATGCTAATGGTTGTATTAGCACACAGGCATTTACAATAACTGCTCCAAGTGTATTCAATGTAACATTAACACCTACTAACCCTTTGTGTAATGCCGCATGTAACGGAAGTATCTCTACAGTTTTAGCAGGAGCGCAAGGCGTAGTTAATTTTAATTGGATAGCAGCAGGTACGGGACAAAATCCAACAAGTTTATGCGCCGGAAATTATACATTAACCGCTACTGATGCTGCGGGTTGTGTGGCTACGGGTGTTGCTAATCTTGTTAATCCTCCGGCTTTACTGGCAAACGTAACAACTACAAATCCTGCATGTAATGGTAATTGTAACGGTGTTGCTATAAGTACTCCTGCCAATGCAACCGGTGTAGTAACGTATACATGGGCTTCGCCAACTGTTATTAATACAACAGGTGTTCTTAATAGTTTATGTGCCGGTAATTATTCTGTATCTATACAAGATGCTAACGGTTGCCAGGATATTCAAACCTTTACCTTAACCAATCCTCCGGTATTAAATGTTAATCCATCTATTGGCCCTGCTACTTGTGGTTCACCAAACGGTTCAATAACAGTTATTCCAACAGGAGGAACACCTGCCTACACATTCACATGGTCGGCACCTGTTGTAAGCACCAGCTCTGTTGTTACAGGCTTGGCCGCAGGTATTTATACTGTTGTTGTAACGGATGCAAACAATTGTACAAACACTTTAACGATTCCATTAAGTAATTCAAACGGACCAAGTGCTGCGCCAATTACTTCGTCGAGTATTTCTTGCCACGGCTTATGTACAGGAGCCGCATCAGTTAACCCTGCTTCAATTGTAGGCGGAACCCCGGGTTATAACATTACATGGGTTGTTCCACCGTCAACATCGCCAGTAAATCCGCAAACAAATTTATGCGCAGGAATATACACTGCGCAAATAACAGATGCTAACAGTTGTTTATTATTTAATTCTGTTGTTATTACACAACCTAGTTCTATTACCATTTTACCAAGCTTAACTTTCCCAACATGCAACGGAATTTGTGATGGATCTATCACTTTAAATCCATCCGGTGGAACACCTGCTTATAATTATACCTGGAGTGCAGGCACATCAACTACATCTGTATTAAATAACGCTTGTGCTGGAAATTACACGATCACAATTTCTGACTTTAATAATTGTCTATCTACACAAACAGTTACATTGCCTGGTGTACAAAATATGACAGCCACCGCATCTGTTACAAATAATTTATGTTTTGGAAACTGTAATGGAACTGCAAGCATTATTGCTATCTCAGGAAGTGCTAACCCGCCATTTACTTATATATGGAGTACTTCACAGGCTGGGCCAACAATTGGCAATTTATGTAATGGTGTTTATACATATACTGCAACAGATAATATAGGTTGCTTTAATAGTTTTACAACTACAATTGTTTCTCCAACACAAATTACATCAACCAGCTCTGTTGCGTCTCCTTCATGTAATATGTGTAACGGTGCCGGAACGGTTACTGCTTTAGGAGGAACCGCACCTTATACGTATAGCTGGACATCGGGAGCATCTGCTCCAACCGCATCCAATTTATGCGCAGGTTTATACCAGGTATTGGTTACCGATGGAAATTTATGTACACAATTACAAAATATTCTCATCAGTAACTCAAATGGAATTACGGGCGAAACCACAAATATTCAAAATGAAGTTTGTGCAGGCCAGTGTAATGGTGCTGCTACAATTACCGCTGTTGGCGGAACCGCACCAATTCAATATAGCTGGATAAGCCCTGCTGTTACAAATTCGGTTATTACAAATTTATGTGCAGGCCCTTATTTTGTACAAATGACAGATGCACAAGGCTGTATACGAACCGCATCGTTAAACATTGCAGCTGCAACGCAATTAACATTAACGCCTACCATAAATGCTCCGGCTTGTACTACACCTAACGGAACAATAAACGTTGTACCAAGTGGTGGAAATCCTACTCCGTTCTATACTTTTTCTTGGGCACCGGGGCCGGGTATTACGTCTTCATTAACTAATATTCCTGCCGGAAATTATACCGTTACTGTTACAGACGGTTCGGGTTGCCAGCAAACGCAGGCTTTCTCTGTAAGTAACCCTGCCGGGCCAGTAATTACATTTACGCAAACAAATATTAATTGTTTTGGTGGCAATACAGGTTCTATAACTGCACTTGGCAGTGGAACTTCAACGCCGGTAACATATCTTTGGAGCAACGGAAGCACTTCTGCAACTGCTACAGGTTTAACCGCAGGTGTTATATCGTTAACAGTTAGTGCACCCAACGGATGTATAACGGTAAAAACATTTACGCTTACAGATAGTCCTGCATTGCAATTAAGCCTTGCAAATGTTCAGCATCCAAAATGTCATGATGATTGTAATGGAGCTATTACATTAGTACCAAGCGGTGGTTCATTGCCATATACATTTGTATGGTCGCCTATTGCAACAGGTAATCCTCAGTTCTCTTTATGCCCGGGGCCAAGTACAGCACCAATTGTTTATTTTGCTACAGTCACTGATTCTAAAGGATGCTCGATCTCTACAAGCTTAACATTGAATAATCCTGCGCCAATTGTATTAACACCAACGGTTACAAATTCTTCTTGTAGCTCTGTTAACGATGGCGCTTTAAATGTTGGCGTTGCCGGTGGAACTCCTGCTTATAGTTATACGTGGACAGGGCCTTCTGCATTTACAGCAACTACACAAAATATTTTAAACATATCTGCGGGAACATATTCATTAACAATGCTCGATCTTAATGGTTGTCAAAAAGACACTACATTAGATATTATCCCAACGGTTAGCGTTGTGGCGCAAGCGGGTAATGATGTTACGGTTTGTCCTACACCATCCGTAGCTTTAACAGGTACAAATTCATTTGGTGCTGTTTCATATGATTGGTATTTGCTTCCAAACAATACTACAACACTTGCCAATACCGTAAACTTTAATGCGCCAACACCAACGGTTGCGCCAGGATCTTTTACATTTGAATTAGTAACAACCTCTTCGGTTGCGGCCTGTTTAGATCGTGATACAATAGTTGTAAATATCTTTGCTTTACCGTTTGTTGATGCGGGGCCAACATATACTATTCCAGTATTCTCTTCCGTAAATATTGGCGGTAGTCCTACAGCCACAGGTTCATTCTCATTAAGCTGGTCGCCAACATTTAGTTTGGATGATCCTTCAATAACAAATCCTACTGCTTCAAATACCGTTAATACAGTTTATACGGTTACAGTAATTGATCTTACAACAGGTTGTACCGCGAGCGATACAATGACTGTTTTCTTATATCCATTAATTAAGATTCCGAACGGGTTTAGTCCGAACGGCGATACGAAAAATGAAAAATGGATAATAGATTATATTGATCAGTTTCCCGACAATACTGTTGAAGTTTATAACCGTTGGGGTGAACAATTATTTTTCAAGAAAGGTTATAATGGTGAGTTTGATGGTAAGTTTAAAGGAAAAGACCTACCGGTTGGAACGTATTATTATGTAATTAATTTAAATCATCCGGCTTACACAGCGCCGTATACCGGGCCATTAACCATATTCAGATGATGAAGAGATACTACATATTATTATTGAGCTTAATTGCAGTATGCGGTTTTAGTCAGCAATTACCACAGTATACACAGTATATGCTGAATGAAATGGCTATTAATCCTGCAGTTGCAGGAAAAGATGAATTTGCAGATGTGCGTTCAAATAGTCGTTACCAATGGATCGGCATTACAGATGCGCCAAGAACTTACATGCTTACTTTACATGGCCCGATCAAAGATAAGAACATGGGTATAGGTATGAACTTGTATACTGATGTTGTTGGCCCAACGCGCAGAACCGGATTGAATTTTTCTTATGCCTATCATATGAAAATGAAAGACGATATGTTTCTTTCGATGGGATTAAGTGCCGGAGTTTTACAATGGGGAATTGACGGAAGCAAATTATATTTAAGAGATAGTGGAGATGAAAATTTATTATCAACTTACCAAACTACTTATGTGCCTGATTTTGGCGCAGGAATTTACTTTCATAAAAAAGACAGATTTTATGTTGGCTTAAGTTTACCACAACTCTACCAGGCACCTATTAAATTATATGAGGGAGCAGGTAAGAACAGCAGAATTGTAAACCATTTTAATTTAAATGCCGCGTATAAATTTGATCTTGGTGACGATTTTAAAATTGAACCATCGTTTTTAGTGAAGTATGCAATTCCTGCGCCTCCAAAATTAGATATTGGTGCAAGAGTAATTTACCAGGAACAAATTTGGTTAGGCGGTGCTTACCGTCATAACGATGCCTTTACTGCCTTGATAGGATATTTTTATAAAAATTATTTAATGATTGGTTACTCTTACGATTTTACAACTACCAACATAAAAAAATATTCTTCGGGCACACACGAAATAATGTTGGGTATACGGTTCTCTAAAAAGCAAGCTTCTACCTGGGAAGGGAAGGAGAAATAATTAGAGCCTTCCAAAATATTATTAGGCCTCATCCCCAACCCTTCTCCAAAGGAGAAGGGAGTTAACTTTTGGAACTTAATTCTGCAACAAACAGTTTCTTAAAATTTAGTGTATTGCAGATCTGAATATATTTAAATTCAGACTTGCCTTTTTCTAAAACGAATTCTTTTAATTTAGTTTTATCGGAAGAAGAAAGACGCGAAGTATCAATGCAAAAGCCAATAAAAAAAACAAGTTTTGTAATGCCGATCTTTTCTTCTTTGCTTGTTTTATTTATTTCAATACCAAGATCTTTTTTTAATTTACTTAAACAATATTTTTCCGCCGCAGAACGATCACCTTTAAATATTAATTTTATTTGTTCGGTAATATGATCGCTGATAACGCTTGGATTTATTGGCTGCGGCTGATCGCCGAAATTAACCGAGAGATTAGAGTTGGTGAAACGTTTTAAAGTTTCATAAGAGCTGCGATAACCTTTTTCATTTTTAATTTTCTCTGCTTCCTGTAAAGCTAATTTTTTTAATTCAGCATCAACCGGGCGGAACCCAAATCGGTAATAGAACCAAAAGGCACCCGATTGTATACCTTCGGGATTATTTTTTCCGAATTGATAAGGCTCTACTTCAAAATAATTAGCACCAAAACTTTGTTTGTAGCTTCTAAGCAATTGACAAAAAACAAAAGCAGATTCTCCACCCCTGAAACTTTCAAAAATATTTATTCCTAAAAGTGAACGATCGCCAAATAGCCAGCCACCACCATATGCCATCGGGTAACCATTTTTAAACATCATAAAACCAATGTACGATTCAAGCGGCAAACGTCTTTCGGATAGAATGCTAAATAAGGCAATAGATAAACCGTGTTCTAATTCGTAAAACAATAAACCATTAGCATTACAATATACAATGGGTTCTGTTTCGCGGTTCAATAAAAATAAAGCAATGCGCGCTTTTTCAATGATGGTATTTTTTTCGACGTCAGATAGTTTTTTAGGAGCCGGTAATTTTTTATTAATGAGTTCACGTTCATCAAACTTTTTTAATAAACCATTTGTATGATAATAATTTTTATGCAGAGTAAAATTTCCAAAGCCTTTTGATAATTCTTTATTTTTTGGAATAACAGAAATGTAAATTTTTAGTGATTCAAATAACTGGTCTTTGATGAGGTCAGAAGCATCTATTCTTTCAAATAAATTAATGATACAGATCAAAAGATCTTTTTTGTTTTTTGACCCTGCCGCGGTCTCTAACCATTTTACCGGGTTTAATTTTTCGGTAAAGGCAAATTCAAATTCCATTTCAGATAAAGCGTGGTGCAATACTTCTTTTGGGTGAATACCCGTTTCGTCAAACGAATGAAGCGCCACCTGGTTTGGATACGTTTTTAATAACCATTTTACTAACGTATAACTATTTGCCGCTTGCGTTTGTGTATAAGCAATGCCCGTCCTTTCTAATTGATCAACCTTCGCTTTTGGTAAGTTTTTAACATTTTCAGCCAAACGTTCCATTTCTTTTTGTGCAAGTAAATACAACTCTTCACTTTCGGGATAACCTAATAAGAACAACAAACAATCATTATACTGTTCTATTATCTTTTTAGAGTTTAATTTTATTTGAGAACACGCAGTTAAAAGCTGTTTCTTTTTAAGCGCAGATCCTTCATTAAATACGGCCGCTATTTCTCTTAGATCCCGGATAGAAGATTTATTTTGTTTTACCACTTTGCTTTGTATTTTGATCAACAAGTTAAAGATAATTTTTTGTATCTTTAATTAAAATTATGTTCACATGAAAATTGTTATTTCCTATATTCTTATTTGCTTTTGCTTTGTTGTATCAGGACAAACTTTTATTAAAAACACAACAGGAAGGGCTTTAACGTTTAAAGAGATCCAAAAACAATTTGATGATTTTAAAAAGAATAACGATCTCACTAAAAAGAAACACTGGAAAAATTTTAAACGTTGGGAATATGAAACCCAAATGCATACAAATACACAAGGGGAGCCTGCGGGATTTAGCGATTACGTGGAAGCGGCTGTTAACATGGCAAATTCGAAACAACAGCAAGAGGCTTCAAGCGCTGCGGCCGTTTGGTCGCCATCAGGGCCTAACGTATTACCAAATAATTTAACCGGTTATATGGAAAATGGTATTGGGCGTATTAATTGTGTTGCTTTTCATCCATCTAATCCAAACACTTATTTTATTGGCGTGGCACAGGGTGGTGTTTGGAAAACAACAAATAACGGCGCAAGCTGGACGCCCTTAACAGATAATCTACCTATTACACGCATAAGCGATATCAGTATCGATCCATCCAACCCAAACACCATGTATATTTCTGTTTGCGATTTTGAATATGTTGGTGGCGGTTTATTTTTGAATGGAAGAAAAAGACACACACACTATGGGCTTGGTGTTTATAAAACCACAGATGGTGGACTTACCTGGGCGCCAACTGGTTTAACTTTTCAATTAACGCAAGGCGACGCTTCCCTTATAAGAAAAGTAATAGTAAACCCGGCTAACGGTAACGACCTTGTAGCATGTGGTGTTAGCGGTATGTATAAATCAACTAACGCGGGCACAACCTGGGTAAAAAAATTAGATTCACTTTTTTGGGATCTGCAACGTGATCCTGCAAATCCAAATATTTTATATGGTGCAACAGGTTGGGTGTTAAATTCAAATCTTGGTAATGCAGGCATTTATAAATCAACCGATTTTGGAAATACCTGGAACATGTTGAATACCGGGATGCCTTTAACAGGAAGCATTCAGCGTGTTAAATTAGCAATAGCACCCTCTGACCCAAATTATATTTATGCCCTGGCCGTTGATGGCAGTAGTGGCTTGTATGGTTTTTATAAAAGCACAAATGCAGGTGTTAACTGGACCTTTGTGCCGCCAAATTTAAATGTGCTCGAATCGGGTCAAGGCACTAACCCCGGTGGGCAAGGCAATTATGATTGTGGCCTATTGGTACACCCAACAATAAAAACTACAGTTTATGTTGGTGGTGTTAATTTATGGGGATCAACAGATGGCGCTGTAAATTTTAATCCGATCTCACACTGGACTACAAATTACGGTGCAACCATTCATGGCGATATTCATTCAATTGATTACCAGGCAAGCAGCGGCCAGTATTTCGTTTGCGGCGATGGCGGTATTTCAAAAACCGGTAGTATGGTTATCAGTAACTGGTCTACCAGCAATTGGCCAACTGTTTGGACAGGTTTAAATAACGGTATGCAGGTTTCTTCTTTTTATAGATTATCGAGTTCAAAAAATGCCGCAGGGCGCTTAGTTGCAGGTGCACAGGATAATGCTACATTTTATTTTAAAGCCGGTACATGGTCTACTATTTTTGGTGGCGATGGTATGGATAATTATTTAGATCCTTTGAATAATAGTGATATTGTAGGGTCGAGCCAATACGGTAATTTTTATACAAGTAATAACGATGGTTTTTCGAGTAACTATCCATTCACAAATCCAAACAATGAAGCGGCAGAATGGGTAACACCAATAGCTGCAGACTACAGCCATCCGGGTGTTTTATATATTGGGAATGAAAATGTGGTGCAGTCAACAGACGGTGGAAATAACTGGAATGCACTGGCATCCATTTATACGAACACAAATACCAACACAAGTACAGAGATAAGTGCCCTGGCAGTTTCGGCCACAAACAGCCTGGTAGTATATGCCGCAAGACGCGTAAGATATGAATTAGGTTTGCCGGGAATGGTTTTTAAAACCACTAACGGCGGCGCAAGCTTTACAAACATTACCAATAATTTACCCGATAGTTTGTATTATACTGGTATTGAAGTGAACGAAACAAATCCAAACATCGCTTATGTTTCTATGGCGGGATTTAGTGCGGGAAATAAAGTTTTTGTTACCAATAATGGGGGAACGACTTGGCAAAATATCACCTATAATTTACCAAATTTACCGGTAAATTGTATCAAACAAATTCCGGGTACAAATAATTTAATTATTGCTACAGATATTGGGGTTTATATTTTACCTTTTGGAAATACCAGCTGGGTAAGCAATAGCTTTGGCTTGCCAAATGTGATCATCAGCGATATTGAATTTAATTTGCCTTTAAACAAAGTGTATGTTTCAACATTTGGAAGAGGAATTTGGGAAACCAATTATAACATCATTACAAGTATTGGTAAGGCAGAAAATTTATCCCTGGCATTTGAATTATATCCAAGTATAAATGATGGAAAATTTACTGTTAGTTATGCAGAAAACAGATCTGAAAAAATCATCGAGATCCTGGATGTTTTAGGAAAAATTGTTTACTCGCAAAAAAGTAATGAATCTAAAATTGATCTGAATTTAAATTTGGCTTCCGGAGCTTATTATTTGAGAATGTCGGCTGATAAAAAACTGGGCGTTAAAAAGTTTATCGTCAAATAACAACCTGATTTTCTTTTTGTTGATTTCTTAATTCCATCTAAATTTTTTTAGTTTTTGGTTTCGTATCGATAAACCATCTTTTTTTACCTATTAATGAGCTATTTAAAAATCCCTTATTTAGAATGATTATAAATTATAGATATCGTTAAAAAAAATTAAAAATTCCCGCATTAGTTCTCAATCTTCTGTTAATTTTGCCAACGTTTATGTGTCATTAATTTGTCATTGTAACAACAAAATAAGTTTAAAATTTCTCATTTTTATATGAAAAACCACATATCTCAGGTATCAGTAAAAACCTTGCTAGCAGTAGTTTTCGCGGTTTTTGCCTTCTCTTCAAAGATTTATTCACAAGACGGAGAAAAATTATTTAAGCTTAATTGCGCTGTTTGTCACGCTTCGCATACCGACCAGAAACTTACAGGTCCGGGTCTTAAGGGCGTGTTTGACCGTGCGCCAAAAGGTGATTGGATGCATAAATGGATTATGAACAATGAAAAATTGATCAAATCTGGCGACGCATACGCTAACAAAATTTATAATGAGAACGGTAAAGCGGCTATGACTGTATTTGAAGGGCAGTTAAGTGACAAAGATATTGATGCTGTTATTGCTTTCATTAAAGGGCCTCCTCCGGCAGGCCCTGTTGCAAAAGGTCCAACAGTAACTGATGGTCAAGAAGTATCAGAAGGAAACGGTGGCATTGAGCCTCTTTATTTAATTCTTGGAGCTATTGTTATTCTTGCAATAATGATCGGTTCATTACGCAGCGTTAGAGCTTCGATGCAAAATGCAAGTAACCGCGCTGAAGGCAAAGCTGAAAACCCGGAAATGACCTTTGGACAAGAGGTAAAACACTGGATGGCAGGTCACCGCCGTTTAGTTGGTGTATTTGGAATTATTATTGCTTTTGCGGGAATGAAAAGCTGCTGGGAAGCGTGTTACGATATTGGTGTGTATTACGATTGGGAAACACAAAAAGGATATAAGCCTGAGCAACCAATTAAATTCTCACACAAATTACATGCAGGCGATAACGAAATTGCTTGTCAGTATTGCCACAGTTCAGTTGAAAAATCGCGTCATGCTGGTATTCCAACAGTAAACATTTGTATGAATTGCCACAAGGGCATTCAAACTGGTCCGGTTTATAAGGAAAAAGAAATTGCAAAAATTTATGAAGCTGCAGGTTTTGATGCTAAAAAAGGAACTTATGATAACAGCAAACAAAATCCTTTACAATGGATCAAAGTTCACAACTTACCTGATCACGTTTATTTTAATCACTCACAACACGTTGTTGTAGGTAAAATTGAGTGTGCTACTTGTCATGGCAATGTAAAAGAAATGACAGTTGCAGAGCAAAAAGCGCCTTTAACAATGAAATGGTGTATTGAATGTCACCGTAAAACAGAAGTAGCAATGGCTGGTAACGCATACTACGATCGTTTACACAAAGCATTAAAAGAAAAATACGCTGGTCAGTACGACGTTAAATTTACCGTTGATAAGATCGGTGGTTTAGAGTGTGCAAAATGTCACTATTAATAATAAGTTACAGTAAGAATTTATATAACTAATGTCTATGTCAAAAAAATACTGGAAAGGTCTACCTGAACTACATAATAGTCCGGAGTTTCAAGAGCAACAAAAAAATGAGTTTGCTACTCCTCTTCCTATGGATGAGTTTTTGGGAAGTGATGAAGCTGAACAAGAAGGCACATCGCGCCGTGATTTTTTAAAGGTAATGGGATTTTCAACTGCCGCAGTTGCTTTAGCAGCTTGCGAAACACCGGTTATGAAATCTATTCCTTACGTTGTAAAACCAGAAGAGGTTACACCGGGTGTTGCAAACTTTTATGCTACTACATTTTATGATGGGCATGATTATGCATCAATACTTGTAAAAACACGCGAAGGCCGTCCTATCAAAATTGAAGGTAATGATCTTGGTGGTATTACACACAGTGGTACTAACGCACGTGTTCAGGCATCAGTATTAGGTATTTATGATGGTGCACGTTTACGCGGCCCCATCGTTAAAGGTAAAGACGCAAGCTGGAAAGCTGCTGACGATGCAGCTGCTGCTTCATTGAATGGCGCAACTATTCGCATTTTAACTTCTACAATTATTAGTCCATCAACAAAAGCAGTTATTGCTGAGTTTATGGAGAAGCATCCAAATACAAAACATGTTACTTATGATGCAATTTCTTATAACGCTTTAACAAAAGCAAACAAAAATGTTTTTGGTAAATCTGTAGTTTCTGCTTACGATTTCAGTGAAGCAAAAATTGTTGTAGGTATTGCCTGCGACTTTTTAGGTAACTGGATCTCGGGTGAAGAATTCTCTAAACAGTATGCTAAGAACCGTAAGGTTTCTAAAGCAAATCCTGAAATGAGCCAACACTTTCATTTCGAAAGTAACATGTCTTTAACCGGCGCTAATGCTGATTACCGTTATATGGTAAAGCCAAGCGAATTAGGAAAAGTAACTGTTGCTTTATTTAATGAGATCGCTCATGCCACTTCAAATGCAAAAGTTTTAGGCGATGAAAAAATCTCTAGCCCTGAAGCTTCAAAAGCAATTAAAAAAGTTGCTGATAAATTAGTTGCTCACAAAGGAAAATCATTAGTTGTATCGGGAGTTAATGATGAAGGTATTCAAACCTTAGTTAACGGTATTAACAAAATGCTTGACAACTATGGTAAAACTGTAGACGTTGAGAATTACGTAAACTTAAAACAAAGTGATGATAAAGAATTTGCTGACTTAGTTGCTGATATGGCTGCAAGTAAAGTAAATGTATTATTAACTTATAACTGTAATCCTGTTTATACTGCACCTGCCTCTTTAAAATTTGCTGATGCTTATAAAAAGGTTACTACAAAAATTTCATTTGCAAACATTTTGGATGAAACCGCAATGGTTTCTGATATCGTTGTTCCTGATCATCATTATTTAGAATCATGGGGCGATGCTAATCCAAAACGTGGTATGTTCACATTACAACAACCAACCATCAATCCTATTTTTGCAGCACCTCGTCACGAAGGTACACGCCAGTTCCAGGATACAATGCTAAAATGGTCTGGTATCAAAACAAATTACTTAACATATTTACAAGGCTTTTGGAATAACCGTGTATTCCCAAATCAAGGTAAGCATTCAGATTTTCCAACATTTTGGGCTAATGCATTACATGATGGTGCTGTAAAAGTTTACGTTCATAAAGAAGTTACTGTTGCGCCTCTTGCAAAAAGTGATTCTACAGGAATTGCTATGACTGGTGTTGCAACACTTGAAAATGCAGATACTACAACTGTTGTTAAAGAACATGCAAAAGCAGAAGCAATAACAACTCCGGTTTCTGAAACATTACCTACACCTGATTATAACAAAGCTGCTACAATGGCAACTTCGGTTAAAGGTGGTGCGATTGAATTATTTGTTTACGAAAAAATTGGAATGGGTAACGGTAATTATTCTAATAACCCTTGGTTAATGGAATTACCTGACCCTATCTCTAAAGTTACCTGGGATAATTACATTACCATGAGCCCTATCGATGTAAAAGCGATGAAGCTGAATGAAATGTTACGCCAGGATATTGATGGATCTATTGTTGAGTTAACGGTAAATGGTGTAACTGTAAAAGTTCCTGTTTATCCTCAACCGGGCCAGGCACCTGGTACAATTGGTGTTGCCGTTGGTTATGGCCGTACTGCTGATACTTTAAAAGTTGCTCATGGTGTTGGTGTAAATGCATTTGCATTTATGACAATTACAAATGATACTATTCAACCAATTGTTGGAAATGTAACTATTAAACCAACTACAGAAACTCATCGCTTTGCTGCTACACAAATTCAACACACCATTATGGGTCGTGAAGAATATTTGTTACGCGAAGTTTCATTAAAAGAATTTAAAGAAAACGATAAAGAATACTGGAATCCTGCAACTGAACTTCCTGTTCACGGTGGCGGTAAAAAACATGTGAACGATATCGATCTTTGGAATGCTTTCCCTCGTCCTGGTCACAAATGGGGAATGAGCATTGATATGAACTTATGTTTTGGTTGCGGTGCCTGCGTTGTAGCTTGTACTTCTGAAAACAACGTTGCAGTTGTTGGTAAAACAGAAGTAAGCAAAACACGTGATATGCACTGGTTACGCATTGATCGCTATTATAGCTCTGACATGAATCTTGAAAAAGGCAAAGAAGAGCACTTAGGATCAAAACAAACTTATATTGAAATGGAAAATCCTTCGTCTAACCCGCAGGTAACTTTCCAGCCAATGATGTGCCAACACTGTAATCACGCGCCTTGCGAAACTGTTTGCCCGGTATTAGCTACCAGCCATAGTACTGAAGGTTTAAACATGATGACTTACAACCGTTGTATCGGTACACGTTATTGCGCTAACAACTGTCCTTTCAAAGTACGTCGTTTTAACTGGTTCAATTATAACACTAACGAATGGTTTGCAGATCTTAATCCTGCACAAATGGAATTAGGCCGTATGGTTTTAAATCCGGATGTAGTTGTTCGTAGCCGTGGTGTAATGGAAAAATGCTCAATGTGTCAGCAAAAATTACAAGCTGGTAAATTGGAAGCAAAAAAATTAGGCCAGCCTTTAAAAGACGGTGCTATTAAAACTGCTTGTCAATCCGCTTGTTCAACTGATGCAATTATTTTCGGAGATCTTAATGATTCAGAATCATGGGTATCTAAAGAAAGAGCTGACGAAAGAACTTTCTTCTTATTAGAAGATGTAGGTGTTAAACCAACAACTTCTTACAAAGTAAAAGTTAGAAACCAGGATGAGAAGATCATTCGTGAAGTAAAAAATGCTTCAGTAAAGCATGAAGATAAACACGAAGGTGCTCACAACGAAGAAAAACACTCATAATATTTAGTATTAAAAAATTAAAAATATAGTATGCACGCAGAATCAGAAATTAGGATACCGTTAATACTTGGCGATAAAAGTTACCGCCAGATTACTGATGATATTATTGCGCCCATAGAAGGGAAAGCTGCAAAAGGCTGGTACACATTGATCACGCTTTGCGCTTTATCTTTCCTTTGGGGAATAGGATGTTTAGCTTATACCATTGGTGTTGGTATTGGTGCCTGGGGATCTAACAATGGTGTAGATTGGGCATGGGATATCACCAACTTCGTATGGTGGATCGGTATTGGTCACGCGGGCACTTTGATTTCAGCAGTATTATTATTGTTCCGTCAAAAATGGCGTATGGCAATTAACCGTTCTGCTGAAGCGATGACGATCTTTGCGGTACTTTGTGCGGCCATCTTCGTATTGTTACATACTGGTCGCCCTTGGTTAGATTATATGTTATTCCCTTTACCAAATCAATTTGGTAGCTTATGGCCTAACTTTAACTCACCATTATTATGGGACGTGTTTGCGGTATCAACTTACGCAACTGTGTCTATTGTTTTCTGGTACATTGGTTTAATTCCTGATTTTGGTATGATCCGCGATCGCGTTATCAAACCTTGGCAAAAGAAAATGTATGGTGTATTATCATTCGGTTGGGGTGGAAGCGCCCGTCACTGGAGCCGTTTCGAAGAAGTTTCTTTAGTACTTGCAGGTTTATCAACGCCACTTGTATTCTCGGTACACTCCATTGTATCTTTTGACTTTGCTACTTCGGTAGTTCCGGGATGGCATACTACCATTTTCCCTCCATACTTCGTATCGGGTGCGGTATTCTCAGGTTTTGCGATGGTATTAACGTTAATGTTAGTAGTTCGTAAAATTTACAAATTAGAGGCTTACGTTACTATCAAACACATCGAGTACATGAACATTGTAATTATTGTTACAGGTTCAATTGTAGGTGTTGCTTATTTAACTGAGTTATTCGTAGCATGGTATTCAGGAGTAGAGTGGGAACAATACGCTTTCTTAAATCGTGCAACGGGTCCAATGGCCTGGAGTTACTGGATCATGATGTCGTGCAACGTTTTCTCTCCTCAATTATTCTGGGTTAAAAAATGGCGTACAAGCATTTGGTTCACATTCGTGATCTCTATCGTTATTAATATTGGTATGTGGTTTGAGCGTTTCGTAATTATCGTTCCAACATTATGCCGTACTTATTTACCATCTACATGGAATACTTATACTCCTTCATTTATTGATATCGGGATCTTTGTTGGAACAATAGGAATGTTTGGAACATTCTTCTTATTATTCTCTCGTTTCTTTCCTGTTATTGCGCAAGCCGAATTAAAAACAATTTTAAAATCATCTGGCCAATCTCAAAAAGAAGCAGCTAAACACAATACTCATCACTAATAAAAATTGAACTAAACAATATGGCAAATAAACATATAATCCACGGTGTATTTGGCGATGAAGTGCCACTACTTGAAGCTTGTAAAAAGCTTAGAGCTTCAGGTATCCGTATTAAAGAAGTATTTTCACCAATGCCTATCCATGGTATTGATGGTGTAATTGGTGTTCCTAGAACACGTATTGCAATTTGCGCTTTTATCTACGGTATTACTGGAACATCTTTGGCTACATTAATGATGTGGTACATGATGGTACATGATTGGCCAAATGATATTGGTGGTAAGCCAAGCTTCGCGTATTATATGAACATTCCCGCTTTCATTCCTATTACTTTTGAAAGTACAGTATTTTGTGCTGCTCATGGTATGGCCTTAACGTATTTTTTACGTTGCTGGTTGATTCCAGGTGCTAAGGCAAAAAATCCTGATCCAAGAACAACTGACGATAAATTTTTAATTTATTTAGAGTTAAATGATGAGCAAACTAAAAAAGCTGAAGAGATCATGAAAGCTAATGGTGCTGAAGAAGTAAATCACAAAGGCTCTTTTGTTGTTGAACCAAAATATGTATTAGAAGAAACACATTAATAGTATGAAAAAACATTATAGAACCATAAAATTTGTTTTTGCCTCGGCCCTTACAGGTCTGGTAATGATGGGTTTTACATCTTGTGGTAAAAAGGATGCAAACAGTCCGGGTGTAGAGTTTATGCCGGATATGTACCGTTCTCCATCATTAGAATATTACCAAACACATACTGTTGATGGTGATACCATAGATAACGCTATGCTGCCTGTAGCAGGAACTGTTGCTCGTGGGTATTTACCTTATGCTTATCCCAACACTACCGACGGATACGAACAAGCTGGTTTAAATTTACATAACCCTTATGCCAGCCAACGCGACGCATTTGAAAAAGATGGTGAAGTATTATATGGAAAATTTTGCGTACACTGCCACGGTGCTACCGGTGCGGGTGATGGAAAAGTGGGTGGTAAATTACCTGGTCCGCCTCCGGCATACAATGGTACTTTGAAAAATTTACCGGAAGGAAAAATTTTCCATACAATTACTTATGGTAAAGGTACGATGGGTTCTCACGCAAGTCAGTTAACTCAACTCGAGCGTTGGAAATTGGTTTTTTATGTACAAAAATTACAAGGGCCTAAAGAAGTTGCAAGCGACAGTACTAAAACCGCTGCCGTTGTAACGCCTACAGCACCTGCACATCACTAATATTAATTAAGATTTAAGAGAGACTATGAATACCGAAAAATTAAATTTTACAGTACCGCCAAAAGCAAAAATGTTCTCACTTGCTTTAATGGCAGTAGGTTTATTATCAATAATATTGATGTTCGTTTTTGATAAAGGAGACGAAGCAGAACATTATCATGCAGGTACACGTGCCTGGAGCAATGTATTTGCCGGCTCATTCTTTTTCATGGCTTTATCTTTAGCCGCTGCTTTCTTTTTAGGATTGCAATATGCTGCAGAAGCAGGTTGGTCAACCACTGTTAAACGCGTTATTGAAGCGGTAACAATGTATTTACCGTACGGCTTAAGCTTTATGATGTTATTATTTATTCTTGGTCAATTCCACTTTCATCACATTTATCATTGGATGGAAAGCGGAATTGATGATCCTGCAAGTCCAAATTATGATGAGGTTATTGCGAATAAGATCGGTTACTTTGGCCCATTTTGGTGGTTAAGAACAGTTCTTTATATGGGAGGTTGGTTATACTTTACGTATAAATTACGTTTCAATTCTTTAAATGCAGATAAATTAGATGTTGATATCAATAACTCTTACCACTGGAAAAACATCAAATTAGGTGCCTGGTTCATGGTATTATTTGCTGTTACTTCTTCTACTTCATCTTGGGATTGGTTAATGAGCATTGATACACACTGGTTCTCTACTTTATTTGGATGGTATATCTTCTCAGGTATGTGGATCAGCGCTTTAGTAGCTATTACCGTTTTGGTTATCTGGTTAAAAAAATTAGGTTACCTGGAATTTGTAACTGAAAGCACAATTCATGATTTAGGTAAATGGATGTTCGCGATCTCTTTCTTATGGACATATTTATACTTCTCTCAATTTATGTTGATTTGGTATGCAGATATTCCTGAAGAGGTAATTTATTTCCAAACACGTTGGGAAAACTTTAAAGGCTTAATGTGGACTGTTTTCTTCGTGAACTTTGCTTTCCCAATGGTAATGTTAATGAGCCGCGATAGCAAACGTAACTTCTTCTTCCTAATGTTTGTTGGTACAATTATTTTTATCGGTCACTATATGGATGTTATTATGATCGTAATGCCGGGAACCGTTGGTCACCACTGGCACGGTTTAAGCTGGATGGAATTCGGTAATTTCTTTTTCTTCTTAGGTTTATTTATTTATGTTGTTTTAAATGCACTTGCAAAAGCACCGTTAATGGTTAAAAATCACCCTTTCTTAAGCGAAAGTTTACACCATTCAACCTAATTACAAATTGCATTTTTAAATAAAGAAAAATAGAATTAAAAATATAAAAATTAAATAAAATGAATTTTTTAGTACTGTTAGCCATCGTTTTATTAGTAATTGCGGGACACCAATTATTAAGAGTCATTGAGTTAAGCCGCGGCTTAAAAAAGACAAAAGAATGGCAAATTACCGAAACGGATAATAACATGATGGGTAAAGCAATGTTTGCTTTTATGATTATCTTTTTTGCTTTCTTTTTCTGGCAGGTAAACCGCTGGATGGATCGTTCATTACCTCCTGCGGCTTCTATTCATGGCGCAAAGATAGATGTTTTATGGGATGCTAATATTTACCTGATTACTTTCGTGTTTTTAGTAACTAACTTCTTCTTATTTTGGTTTGCTTACAAATACCGCGGTACAGATAAAACAAAAGCTACCTATTTAACACACAATAATAAATTAGAAATGGCCTGGACAATTATTCCGGCTATTGCTTTAGCTTTTATCGTAATTTTTGGTCTAAAGTACTGGAATGAGATTATGACAGACGCTGCGGAACCTAACCGTGTTGTAGTTGAATTATACGCAAAACAATTTGACTGGACTGCTCGTTATGCTGGTAAAGATGGTAAACTGGGAGAAACTGATTACCGTCAGATAGATGGGGGAAACTCTGTAGGTATGGATACTTTAGATGCTTTAGGTAATGATGATATCTTAGTAAAAAATGAATTCCATATTCCTGTAGGCCGCGAGATCGAATTGAACATGCGTAGCCGTGATGTAATTCACTCCGCTTATTTACCACACTTCCGCGCGCAAATGAACTGCGTGCCCGGGATGATCACAACATTTAAATTTACGCCAACGAAAACTTCTGCGGAGATGAAAAAAGATCCTTATGTGGTTAAAATGATGGCTGGCATCAACGCGCAGCGCGCTAAATTTGGTAAAGAGCCAGTTGAGTTTGATTACCTTTTATTGTGTAATAAAATTTGTGGCGCGTCACACTACAATATGCAAATGAATGTTATTGTTGATACAGAAGCTGATTATCAAGCTTGGATCGCAAAACAAAAAACGTTTAAAACAGCAGTTGCTACAAAATAATAATTAAAAAATATTCTAAATAAAATAAAAATGGCTACCGTAAAAAATTCAGAATTAGAAAAAGAACATCTGGCTCATCACGATCACGTGCATGATCATGATGATCATGAAGAAAGTTTCGTGGCGAAATACGTTTTCAGTATGGATCACAAGATGATCTCTCGTCAGTTTTTAATTACAGCTGTTATAATGGCCGTAATTGCAATGACGATGTCGGTTATCTTCCGTATGCAATTAGCATGGCCAGGTGAAAAATTTGGTTTCATTAACGCTATGTTAGGCGATAAATGGGGCAAGGATGGTATTCTTGATCCAAACATGTATTTAGCTCTTGTTACTATCCATGGTACTATTATGGTATTCTTTGTATTAACAGGTGGTTTAAGTGGAACCTTCGCTAACCTTTTAATTCCTTACCAGGTTGGTGCACGTGATATGGCGTCTGGCTTCTTAAACATGCTTTCATACTGGTTCTTCTTTTTATCAAGTGTTATCATGACTGCTTCATTATTTATTGATGATGGCCCTGCTTCTGCAGGTTGGACAATTTATCCCCCATTGTCTGCATTACCGGAAGCTATTCCAGGCTCTAAATTAGGTATGACTTTATGGTTGGTTTCTATGACTTTATTCGTTGTATCCTCATTATTAGGTGGTATCAATTACGTTGTAACTGTAATTAATTTACGTACCAAAGGAATGAAAATGACAAGAATGCCATTAACAGTTTGGGCATTTTTAATTACTGCTATTTTAGGTGTATTATCTTTCCCGGTTCTTGTTTCTTGCGTTGTACTATTGATTTGCGACAGAAGCTTAGGTACATCTTTCTACTTATCGGATATCTACATTGGTGGACGTCCATTAGATAACGTAGGTGGAAGTCCTGTATTATTCGAACACTTATTCTGGTTCTTAGGCCACCCTGAGGTGTACATTGTATTATTACCGGCTTTAGGTATTACATCAGAAGTTATTGCAACCAATTCACGTAAACCAATTTTTGGTTACCGTGCCATGATCGGTTCAATGCTTGCGATCGGTTTCTTATCGTTCATCGTTTGGGGTCATCATATGTTCATGACAGGTATGAACCCTTTCTTAGGATCTGTATTCGTATTTACAACGTTATTAATTGCAATTCCATCTGCGGTAAAAGCATTTAACTATATCACAACAATGTGGAAAGGTAATATCCAATTTACTCCTGCAATGTTATTCTCTATTGGTTTGGTTTCTTCATTCATCACAGGCGGTGTTACTGGTATTATCCTTGCAGATTCTACTTTAGATATCAACGTGCATGATACTTACTTCGTGGTTGCTCACTTCCACATTGTAATGGGTTTAAGTGCCATCTTTGGTATGTTTGCCGGTGTTTACCACTGGTTCCCGAAAATGTTCTTACGCATGATGAATAAAAAATTAGGTTATGTTCACTTTTGGATAACTTTAATAATGGCTTATGGTGTGTTCTTCCCAATGCACTTTTTAGGATTGGCCGGTGTGCCTCGTCGTTATTATACAAACTCTAACTTCCCAATGTTTGATAATTTAGTTGATATTAACGAGATCGTGACTATTTGTGCTATCATTGGTGCATTAGGACAAGGTGTTTTCTTATTCAACTTCTTTTACAGTATGTTCCGCGGCGAAAAAGCGCCTCAAAACCCTTGGAATTCGAATACATTAGAGTGGACAACTCCAATGGCTCACATCCATGGTAACTGGCCAGGTCAATTACCTGTAGTTCACCGTTGGGCTTATGATTATTCTAAACCAGGCAAAGAAAAAGATTTCGTTGTTCAAACCGTTCCTCTCGAAGAAGGAGAGCAAGACGGAGATAGTCACTAATAAATTTTAAAACCCTCGAAAATTTTCGGGGGTTTTTTGTTTAAGATCAATTTCTTCCCGATCCATCAATATTAAAAATAAATATCTAAAAAACTCTTACAGCTTTATGATAAAATATATAAATTTTTTGGTTTACTTTTTTTTGGCGCCCGGGCGGGCTTTACGCTGCAATCTTTTTAGCTGAAAAAGCTAAAAAGGATTTCCGCTGCAATCCCTGGCGCAATGTATTGGCCCTAACTTGCGGGCACGCCCAAAATAAGTTACTTTTTAAGATCAGTAAATGTGTCTTTTAAACCGGCGTTTCTTTTTTTACGTATATAAAACAAAAACATTTTGAAACTAAAGCTTTTTTTATTTTTTATTGGAGCGTATTCTGTTTTTGTTTCTCAAACAGATACTTCAGCCGTAAAAATAAAACAGGAAAACTATTTTAAACTTAATTACGAGAACGATTTTTTTAGTCAAACAGACCGTTATTATACGCAAGGTATCCAGCTAAGCTTTATTCATCCTATTGTACGTTATTCGCCTTTTTCGAGAACCTTATTTCAATTAAAGAATGCTGTTAACTATTATGGCATTCATGCGCAGCAGGATTGTTTTACACCTAAAAGTATTCGTATAGATACTATTATGTTTGGCGAACGGCCTTATACAGGAACTGTTTTTATTTCGCATTCATTAAACTCTTTAAACAAAGAAAAAAGATTGCTCTTACAAACGCAGTTAGATCTTGGTGGAATAGGAAAGTGTGCGCGTTGTGAAGACGAACAAAAAGCAATTCATAAAGGACTTTTAAATATAAGGCCATTGAGTTGGGAGTATCAATTGGCAAACGACTTTGTAATAAATTACCGCGCCAAATTAGAAAAAGGAATTATTTACAAAAGAAATTTTGAATTAGTGCTCAACGGAAATGCAAGAGCGGGCACTTTGTATACAGACCTTGGTACGGGCTTAAATGCGCGCTTTGGTTTATTTGATCCGTATTTTAATAATTTAGGTTTATCAAAAGATCCTGCAAGCAGAAAATTTAAAATTTATGGTATTATAAAAACCAACGCAAAATTAGTTGGGTATAATGCAACGCTACAAGGCGGAATGTTCTCAAAAGATATTTATGTGATTGATGCCGATAACGTAGAACGCTTTGTGTTTACAGGAACAACAGAAATTGTTGTAGCCTTTAAACGTTTTAGTATAACTTATTCACGCACGTATATCACGCAGGAATATCATACTGGTGTAGATCACGGTTGGGGAGGAATTTATTTTACGGCTGCTTTTTAACCGAGGTTTCACGTGAGGGATGTGAAAGGTTTAGTTCTTTTGCCTGCCAAGGCAAAAAACCGGAGCGCTAGCGAAGCCTGTAACAGCCCGACCCACAAGGGACACGCCCAAAAAAATAATCTTTGAATTTTTTTATCGGTAAAACTCAATAATAGTCTGATTATCCGAAGTAATGGTAAACTTCTTTTCTACAGTATAAATACTTCCTTTCAACGCCTTGGCTCTCCATGTAGAAACGTAATTACCCGGCTGTAAGTGAAAGGTTTGTAATGTTTGAGCACTTAAATTACAAACCCATTCCAATTTATTATTGCGGTTCACTAAAATACAACCATCACCCGCTTCCAGGCATTTAACCTGCAATACGCCGGCATTTGGTATATCAATTGTTTTTGTTTTTGATTGTTCAATAACATTATCGTTCATATAAATTCTTGGCAAGGTTAAAATTTCAAGATCGTATTTGCCTGTAATATATTTTTCGGTAGCGTTTAGTATTTGCACATTTATGGTTTGCATGTCATTTGCTTTTCTAACCACGCATTTTACCCGTTCGTTAAAATTGTAAATGCCAGTTGGTCTGTTAATGGTCAAAAATCCTTGCGGCGCATCAATTGGTATAATGGTGTGTTTTCCTTGTGTCAGTTTTACTTCTTTGCTTTCGGTTTGAGGAATAGTATGTGCTATTACTTTATAAGTTGGAAAATCATCAATATATAAAGTGTCAGGATTATTCTTGTAATTTAAAGTATGAATGTAATTGTATTTATACATTTTTCTGTCAACATCGTAAAACGTAAGATTGACGTTAGTTTCAGAGGGGAACGATTTTTCATCTAACAAATTTACCTGCGATGAGGTTTTATTTAATTTTTGTTGTTGGATAATGTTTGTAATGTTATTAAATGTTGTTTGATCATCGTAATCATAAAATGTACCTACGCATTCAAATGTTTTTATTTGCTCGGGTGTTAAACCAATACCAATAATAAAAGGTTTAAAGATAATTCCTTTCTCCATTAATTTTTGTCGTGCGTTGCATGGGTCTCCATCACATTCTTCAATGCCATCAGTAATAAGTATCACCACATTATTTGTTTTATTATCCTTAAAATCATTGGCAGCTTCTGTCAACGAATGCTCTATGGGCGTTATGCCTGTTGGCGAGGCAGCCTTTACTTTTTCTTTAATTAATGCAATGTTATTTAAACCAAAAGGCACAATAAGTTTGCTGTCCTTGCAATCTCCGGGAGGATATTTTACGGTATGGCCATACATCCTTAAGGCAAATTGCAGTGTTTTATCTTTGCTTAAACTGTCAATGAATTTAAAGAAGAGTTCTTTTGCGCCGTCCATGCGTGTAGTGCCCTGGTGTTTGGCGATCATACTTTTACTGGCATCAAACACAAATAAGATACGTGTAAATTTTACTGCCGGCTTCTTTTGAGCAGAAGTAAAAAACGAAAAAGAAATAAAAAGTATGAAATAAATGTATTTCATTATATGCGTTGATTTATATTGCTAAATTATTTACTACATGTTATAATAACGCTATTTATTGAAAAAGATATGAAGTATTTACTATTGAAAAGGTTAAAATCTTCTGAAAATTAAATATCTCCGGATTTTAATATTAATTTAGAACTTATAAATTTTAAAAAACACAAACATGGGATTATTTGATAAAATTAAAAACCTAGCCAACCAGGTTACCGGCGGTGGCGCAAAAGTTAGTATAACTGTTGAAGGCGCCAGTATTAAAGATAAAATTAAGGTAAATATAACTGCTGTTGTAAAAGAAGCGCCTTTACCTATCGAAAAGGTTTACCTGTACGTAAGAAGCGTTGAAAAGATCAATATTTCGCGCGATAGATTACCGGGTGGAACTGATAAGAACCCTCAAAATGTAAATCTTGATCACGATGTGTTTCCAAAACAAGAATTTGTTGTAAGCCAGGCGCAAACTTTAGAAGGCGGTAAAACTTATAATTGGACGCATGAAGTAACTTTACCTTCTCACGCAACACCATCTTACAATGGTAAATACGCCAACCACGAATGGCAGTTTTATGTTGGTTTAGATGCAAAAGGCAACGACCCTGATTCGGGTTGGGTAACTGCTATTTTAAAATAAGGCATTTTTAAAATAAAAAAAGCTCTGAATTTTCAGAGCTTTTTTTATAAATATATTTTACAAACTCTATTCAAATAGCAAAACAGTACCTTTTTGTTCTTTGTACTCTCCACGTGAATTTTTATAACTGATGAGGTAAACATAAACATCATTTGGAGAAGTTCCTCCGTCCCAACCTACAGTGTCATCACTTGTCTCAAAAACTTTATTACCCCAGCGGTTAAAAACAGTAACTTTATATTCCTGCTTGTCAACAAAGTGTGTAACAGGTAACCATATTTTGTTTTTTCCTTTTGGTGCAAAGGCAGTTGGTACATAGATCTTTCCTTCCATATATACAGAAACGGTATTTGATCTACTGCTTTCCAAAAATCCATAAGGATTACCAATACCTTCAACGGCTTCAATTAAATATTCGATTTTAGAGCCACTAGAGGCTTCGTTCTCTAAATTATCAGTATAACTATTTACTAACGGTCCGGTTGTTGCCGCAGGTGATGCGGATTGCACATCATTTATTACCCTGTAAATATTGTAACCGCTTACAGCCCCGGCAAAACCAGAATAAGCGCTCCAATCAATATGTTTGGTAAAAATATTGTCTTCATCTTCATTCATTTTTAATAAAATAGTTTTTGAAATGTTGCTGTAACTTCTCGCGTTACCGCAGCTATCGCGCACAACGGCTTTATAATAATAGCTTGTGGTACCCGGGGTTATTTTATCATCTATGCATGAATAGTGTGGTCCACCGTTAAACGGAATAAAAGTAATGGCAGTAAAATTAATCCCGTCTTCAGAACGGTATACATCAATGCCCTGGCTTGCCTTGGCTGTATCCAGGTATAAGCTTATTTCTGCGGTGTTTTTATCTATGATACTTGCCTTTTTCATATAAACAAAGCTGGCAGCACTAACCTGTTTTGAGAAAAAACAAACACGGTTAGATGAAGCGGTAATATTCTGCGGAATATTCACTACACGCACAAAATAACACACGTTCTTTCCGGTAGGTACATTTTCGTGAGTAAAAACCGTGTTGGTAGTAGCACCAATTTTTAAAAACGGGCTGCCGTTAACCGATGCGTAAATTCTGTATTCTAAAATACCTTTAGGAATATTTACATAAGGATTCCACGATAAGTTTGTTTTGTAACCACACATATCATAATCTGCTTTTAAGAACATGGTGGTTGGTTGTATATCAAAATTGCCGGGGTTTTGGCAACTATCAACAGCAAAAACATAAAGCATTACGGCATTGTTATTAGCTTCGTTGGTTGTGAATGTGTAAACGGTATTATTTCTACCGATCACACTATCAATTTGTGTATTGATGCCTGTAATTTTTTTAACTATTATATATTTATAAATATCCATATCCGATGGTACATGCCATGCAAGCACAGTATTGCCATTTGGTAAAACGCTTATAGAATCTACAAAAGGTTGGTTGGGGTTTTTATTATCATTAAAAAGACCACCCTGTATATTTGATGCAGAAGTACAACCACTGTTATCAGTTAAAGTAATTTGATAGTTTAGGCTTGCCTGGCAAATGCTTATTGTATCAGCATAATTGGTTGCGCTTGTTAATGCAAAATTGCTCCAGGTTAACGATGGATATTCTCTGCGTATTGTGTAATTTCCACCGGAGCTTGGAAGTGCAGGTTGATGAATATTATTATAAAGTAATTTTACATCCGGCGCTCCCGAGATATTTATAAGATTTAAAAACATTGTTTTTAAAGTATCAGATGGTGTTGATGTGAAGGTGCCGCCCGGATTGAATTTTGTTCTGATGTAATAATATGCTTTTCCAGTGTTAGCATTAGAGCCAATATGAGTAAAGGTTGTGGTGTTAATGGCGTTTACGGTTCCTACAATGTTATAAGAACCTGCGGCAGATGTTGGTGAATAGTAAATATCGTACGAATCAAATACATTCGCAGGATCTGCAGGCTGAAGCCAGGTCAGCGTTACATCACCGTTTTGCAATACCTGCAAACAACGCAGGTCGGGTGGGCCAACCTGCGAAAAAAGTGTGAAACAATAAAAATTAAGTATAAAAAAAACAGTTCTCAAGTAAATAATTTAACGTTTAAATATATAATTTATTGCAATTTTAAAACCATAAATTCACTTTAGTTTTAAGACGCAATACACTTAAGACCAATACGAAGTAGCTGGCACGATAGTTGGAGATTTTAAAGAGATAAATTACAGCTTTTACTGTTTAATATCTTTATGTTAAATATACGTGAAAAAGGCAGATTTCTGTTAAAATAGACGTTTTTTTCACTATTATTGTAAATCATTAGTTGAAAAGATCTGTTTTCATATTCTTCTTGTTATGTGGAATTTTAATTTCAAGTGACTTTATGGCTCAAAGTGGCGGTCGTCGTCGCGAGCACAGAAATCAAAGAAGGGCAAGTAGTGGTATGTTTAAAGGCAAAAGCCGCGGAAATGCGGATAATTTTGCAAGAGGTGGTGGCCGCCGTTCAGGTAAAAAGAACTATGCCTGGTCTATGCGCCATACACGCCCGGGGTCATACACCAGTAGAGATTCAAGATCATTATTTTCAAGATACCGTACCAAAGGAAAGGTACAAAGACATAACATTTTGGCCAAACAAAACTCCGACAGGGCCCGAAAAAGAGTTAGAGGAAACAAAGTATTTCATCGTAAAAAGTTTTTTTAATCCCGATAAACCGTCGGGATTTTTTATTTTTACACTTTATTAATTATGAACGTTTTAATTTTAGGATCAGGTGGACGCGAACATGCATTTGCATGGAAAATTGCTCAAAGTAAACAATTACAAAATCTATACATTGCCCCGGGTAATGCCGGCACTGCTAATTGTGGAACTAATGTAAATATTGGTGTTAATGATTTTGAGGCTATTAAAAATTTAGTTTGGGAAAAAGACATCAACCTTGTTTTGGTTGGGCCTGAAGATCCTTTGGTACGTGGTATTCACGATTATTTTTTAAATGACGATGTATTAAAGGATATTCCGGTTATAGGGCCAAAAAAAGATGGCGCGCAATTAGAAGGCAGCAAAGATTTTAGCAAACAATTTATGATTAGGCACGGCGTGCCAACCGCTCGTTATGCCACCTTCACAAAAGATAATTTAAATGAAGGCTACGATTTTTTGGAAACATTAAAGCCACCCTTCGTTCTAAAAGCCGATGGATTGGCAGCAGGTAAAGGCGTTTTAATTATTGATGATATTAATGAAGCTAAAGAAGAATTAAAGAACATGCTGGTAGATGCAAAATTTGGTGCTGCCAGTGAGCGTGTTGTAATTGAAGAGTTTTTAAAAGGAATAGAGCTTTCGGTTTTTGTTTTAACCGACGGTAAGTCTTATAAAATATTACCCGCCGCAAAAGATTATAAACGTATTGGCGAAGGCGATACCGGTTTAAATACCGGTGGAATGGGCGCTGTGAGCCCGGTGCCATTTGCCGATGATAATTTTATTAAAAAAGTAGAAGAGAAAATAGTGAAGCCAACCATTGCCGGCTTAAATAAAGATGGCATTGACTACCGTGGATTTATTTTTATTGGTTTAATGAATTGTGATGGCGAACCCTCTGTGATCGAATACAATTGCCGTATGGGCGATCCCGAAACAGAAGTTGTGATCCCAAGAATTAAAAGTGATTTTATAGAATTGCTACAAGGTGTTGCCACACAAACGCTTCACGAAAAAAAATATGAGACCATTTCAGAAATTGCTACAACCGTAGTAATGGTAAGCGGCGGCTACCCCGGCGATTTTGAAAAAGGCAAAGAGGTTGATGGGCTCGACGGTATTTTTGAATCGCATATTTTTCATTCAGGAACAAAATTAGACGGCGATAAAGTACTTACTAATGGTGGCCGTGTATTTGCCATTACTTCTTTTGGAAAAACAATTGATGAAGCGGTGAATAAAAGCTTTGCAACTGCGGGGATCATAAATTATGAAGGAAAATATTTCAGACGCGACATCGGTAAGGATCTAAAGATATATCAATGATCTTATCACTCATAAAAAAAGAGTTATTATTGGAGTTCCGCCAAAAATCTACAATTGGTGGTGTGGTGGTGTATGTTGTTGGAACTATTTTTGTAAGCGCACTGTGTTTTAAAGGCCATTTGGATAAGCCCACATGGAATGCTTTATTCTGGATCATCACACTATTTACTTCGGTAACCATTAGCGGAAAAAGCTTTTTAAAAGAAACAGGCGGACAAGCACTTTATAATTATTTACATTATTCTCCAACCCAGTTTATTATCGCAAAAACCATTTACAACATGGTGTTTATGCTGGCTTTAAGCTTTATCACCTTCTTTTTTTATGGGTTTTTTATTAAAAATGAAGTAGAAAATATGGGCTTATTTTTCCTGGTTTTAACGCTTGCTTCAACGGGCTTGGCTGCCATTTTAAGCCTAATGAGCGCAATTGCCAGCAAAGCGAATGGTAATTTTGCCATTATGAGCATCTTAAGTTTTCCGGTATTAATGCCCCTTATTTTAGTAGTTATACGTATTAGCAAACAGGCCGTAGATGGGATTGAATGGGCCGGTGTTGGTTTTAGTTTTATTGGCATTTTAGTGGCTCTAAATGTTTTAACCATTGCCCTTTCTTTTCTATTATTTCCGTATCTTTGGCGCGATTAAATTCTTTTAATAGAATATAGTCGTTAGTCACTAGTCGCCAGTCTTTAACACGATCTTCCCGACTAAGATCTACCGACTAAGATCTATCGATTTATAAATGAAAAACTGGTACAAAATACTTTCGGTAATTTTAATTTCATACACCCTTGTTTGGGGTTTATTAAATCCTGTGCCGCGCCTGGATATTTTGAACGAAACCATCCGCAATGTTTATTATCATGTGCCCATCTGGTTTGCTATGTTGTTTATGATGACTGTTTCATTGATCCAAAGTCTTCTCACACTCACAAAAAACAATTTAACCAACGATTCAAAGGCATATAATGCAGCCATAGTAGGTTTTTTCTTTAGTCTTCCAGGTTTAACAACTGGTTCTATTTGGGCTAAATATACCTGGGGCACCTGGTGGACCTTCCAGGATCCAAAACTAAATGGCGTTGCTATAAGTATTTTAATTTATCTCGCGTATTTTATTTTGCGTTTTTCGGTAGATGATGAAATGAAACGCGCGCGTATTTCGGCAGTGTATAATGTATTTGCTTTTGTAATGATGAATGTTTTTATAATGGTGTTGCCAAGATTAACAGATTCTTTACACCCCGGTAACGGCGGTAACCCTGCGTTTGCAAAATACGATATGGATAATAACATGCGCATGGTCTTTTACCCAGCGGTTTTAGGTTGGATCTTTTTTAGCTACTGGTTATTTGATCTTAAGAACAGGATTAGTTTTATTAAAAATAAATTAAATGATTAAAAGAAGTTTAAGCTTAATATTTTTATTATCTGCATTATTTTCTTCTGCGCAGGAAACCGCTGATGGTCCCGAAATGGCAGATACCTTTCGTAGTGATGGAAAAATTTATATTGTCATTACCGTAATCGGAATGATATTTGCGGCATTGGTTATTTTTTTAATTGTGCTTGAACGTAAAGTGAACAAGCTCGAAAAACAAATTAATAAAAAGTAAAATGAAAAAATTACACATCGTTGGTATTGTTGTTATTGCAATTGCAATTGGCGTTATATTTGTGTCGTTAAAGAACACCAGCACTTATGCTGATTTTACAGAAGCGATCTCTAATCCTGAAAAAGAATATCACGTGGTTGGAAAACTGGATAAAAATCAACCACAAATTTATGATCCGAAAGTAAATGCCGATCAGTTTATGTTCACATTAATAGATAACAAAGGTATTAGTAAACAAGTGGTGCTTCACAAAAGCAAGCCGCAGGATTTTGAAAAAAGCGAACAGATCGTTCTGATTGGGAAAATAGAAGGTAATGAATTTCACGCCAACGATATTTTAATGAAATGTCCAAGCAAATATAACGATGGCAAAGCACAGGTAAACTAGTGCTTAATTTATGAACGGAGTTCAATATATAGCAGAACGATTATGGGCAGGTAACCTTGGCAATGCATTTGTTGTTCTTTCTTTTGTAGGCGCGCTTCTTTCTTTTTTTGCCTATTACCTTTCTTCAAAAAATATTTCTTTCATAAAGCTGGCACGTATTGCCTTTAACATTCATGGCTTTGCAGTAATTGGTATAATTGGCACCATGTTTTGGATGCTGCTCAATCATTATTTCGAATACCAATACGTTTATCAGCACAGTAATACAAGTATGGATATGAAATATATCCTGTCTTGTTTTTGGGAAGGTCAGGAAGGAAGCTTTTTACTTTGGACCTTTTGGAATGTAGTTCTTGGTATGATCTTAAAACGCCAGTTAAAAACGGGTGAATGGGAAATTCCTGTAATGACAGTATTTGCATTGGTGCAGGTTTTTTTAGCAAGCATGTTGTTGGGTGTTTATTTATTCGATTATAAAATAGGCAGTAACCCTTTTTTATTATTAAGAGATCATGTTGATTTTAGTAACCTCCCATTTCTTCAAAAGGCAGGCATGATTCCTGTAAAGTTAGATGGTAAAGGCTTAAATCCTTTATTAATGAATTACTGGATGACGATCCATCCACCAACTTTGTTTTTAGGTTTTGCTTCTACACTAATTCCGTTTGCATTTGCTATAGGTGGCTTGTGGAGTAGAAAATATAATGAGTGGCAAAAAATTGCATTACCATGGACCTACTTTTGTATTTTAATTTTAGGCATCGGCATTTTAATGGGCGGTGCATGGGCTTATGAAGCGTTAAGCTTTGGTGGTTTCTGGGCATGGGACCCGGTTGAGAATTCATCACTCGTGCCATGGTTAGTGATCGTAGGTGCCGGCCACACAATGATCATCAATAAAAATAAAGGTGGTTCATTATTCACCACGCATTTTTTAACAATAGGAAGTTTTCTGCTTGTTTTATATTCAACTTTCTTAACAAGAAGCGGTGTGCTTGGAAATGCTTCCGTACACGCTTTTACAGACCTGGGTATGACGGGGCAATTGGTTTTATATGTGCTCACATTTATTTTTATAACAGTAATGTTATTGATCAACGATAAATTGTTCAGGGTTTCGTATATAATGGTTTCCTTATTGATTTTATTTTTTGGAATGCTTTATGGCTACAAACGGATTTTATTAATGCTATGGCTTGGAGGATCAGGTGCAATTACTTTTATTTCTTATTACAAATATTTCCCTAAAGAAAAAGATGAAGAAGAATTATACTCGCGAGAATTCTGGATGTTCCTAGGCTCGCTTGTATTTTTATTATCAGGATTGATCATTACGTATTTCACTTCCATTCCTGTAATTAATAAATTATTCAATACTGAATTTGCTCCACCAAAAGTAGCCATATACAATAGTTGGATGATGCCATTCGCGATTTTAATTATGTTATTGATAGGAGCATCACAATTTTTAAAATATAAAAAAACAGAACCTAAAAAATTCTTTAAACGCATTTCTTATAGTTTTCTTTTGGCAGTATTGTTTGGATTAGCCTGCAGCATCCCTCTTTACTTTTTAACTAAGTCGGAAGTCAAAGGTGTTAATACCTGGGACCTTGTTGGATACTCAACCTTATTTATTACAGGTTTGTTTGCTGTATTTGCCAACATGGATTATTTTTTAATGATCTTAAAAGGAAGGATCTCAAAAAGTGGTGCGGCTATTGCGCATATTGGTTTTGCAATGGTTTTGATTGGCGCTTTGATCTCTACATCAAAAAAAGTAACACTTGCAAAAAACACCAATGATAAAAAACTAACGGCGCTGGGAAAAGATTTTGATGACCGCGAGAGTATTTTATTAACGCAGGGCGATACGTTACAAATGGGCCCTTACCTTGTTAGCTACAGGGGCAAAAAAAGGGAAGGGATAGATATTTATTATAAAGTTGATTATTTTAAATTAAATAAGAATAATAAACCTGAATTCGAATTTTCTTTAGAGCCTCATGTTCAAAATAATCCACGCATGGGACAATCATCCGCCGATCCGGATACTAAACACTATTTAAGCCGTGATATATACTCACATATTACTTATGCTGATATGAGTATTGATACCGATACGAGTGCGAAAAAGAAAAACGCGTTTGGTGAAGCTAAAAATTATGTTGGCCATGTGGGTGATACTATTTTTGCCAGTAATGCTTTGGTAATTATTGATTCGCTTCGAAGCAACCTGACAAAAACACAGTACGAAAAAAATGATTCTGTTTTAGAAGTTACAGCTGTTTTAAGATGTAAAACAACTGATAAAAAAAGTTTTTTCGCTTATCCAAAATTCATCATCAAAAAAAATGTAGTTATTCCTCAGGAAGATGTTGTTGATGAATTAGGGTTAAAATTAGTGTTTTGGAAGATCAATCCTGATGATGGAACAATAGAAATAACTATGAGCGAAAAGCTTTCGAATAATAAAGATTTTATAGTTATGAAAGCCTTTGTATTCCCTTATATCAATATACTGTGGCTGGGCTGCCTTATTATGGCTTTTGGTACAGGTATTGCCGTTATCGAAAGAATTCGTAAATTCAAGGTACAGTCTTAATAACTGATGCAAAAACAGGCTAAGCATAAAATCGTAATAATAGGTTGCGGCAACGTAGCATGGCATTTAGCTAAACTCTTTACTTCACTAAAAAAATATGAGCTTTTTGTTTATAATCATAAACCAAATAGTTTATTGAGTGATTTTAAAACAAAGTTAAAGTGTGGTATCGCTTCAAATTTAGATTATGTTATTATTGATGCGGAATATTATTTTATTTGTGTGGGGGATAAATTTATTTCTTCAGCTGCAAAAAAAATAAAACCAAAAAATGTAAGTGCTATCATGGCGCATACTTCTGGAAGCGTGAAAGTAGATGAATTAGGTAATAATAAGAACGCTGCTGTATTTTATCCTTTGCAAACATTTTCAAAACGAGATGATATAAACTGGACTGAAACGCCAATCATCATTGAAGCAAAAAATGTTGCTGTAAAAAATAAGCTGATTTCATTTTCAAAGCAATTCAGTAATAATGTTAATAACCTAAGTTATAAAGAGCGCTTAAAACTGCATTTGGCTGCGGTACTTGTAAATAATTTCACAAATGCTTTATACGTTGCTGCCGATGATCTTATTGCTGAAACTAAAAAAACAAAATTATTATTGCCACTGATAAAGCAAACCGTTTTAAAATTAGATAAGCTGGACGCTCGGCTAGCGCAAACCGGCCCCGCAAAGCGCAAAGACGAAACGGCAATGAAAAAACATTTAAAATTACTTTCAGGTAACGCCGATCTAAAAAAGATCTATAAACAATTGAGTAACCTGATCATTAAACAACAAATTAAAAAGCATGCTTAACTTTAAACAAAAACTAAATAAAATAACAACCCTCATGTTTGATGTGGATGGCGTAATGACGGATGGAAAAGTACTGGTGATGGAAAGTGGCGAAGTAGTTCGTAATCTTAATTCAAAAGATGGTTATGCTATTCATTTGGCTGTATCTAAAGCCTACCGTATTGTAATTATTAGCGGTGGCAATAATGTAGCGATAAAAAATATGTTAATGAAAACAGGTGTTAATGATGTTTTTATTAATCAACATGATAAGCTGGCATGTTATTTGGATTATTTAAAATTAAATAATTTAACGGACGAAGAGGTTTTATTTATGGGCGATGATTTGCCGGATCATGAAATAATGAGCAGGGTAGGTGTGGCCGTTTGCCCTAAAGACGCGGTGCAGGATATTAAAGCAATTTGCCAATATGTATCTGATAAAAAGGGTGGAGAAGGCTGTGTAAGAGATATTATAGAGCAGGTACTGCGTGTGCAAAGTAAATGGGAAATTGTAAAATGGTAATTTGAACAGACTTTTAAATAATAAAACTTTTGCTTTTTTAAAGCTTATCAGGATAGAGAATCTTATCATGATAGCTTTAACACAAATCTTATTGCGCTATTTTATTTTGCAAAAGATCTTAAATCAAAATGGTATTACTTTAGAATTAAACGATGCTTTATTTTATTTGGTGGTACTAAGTACTGTTCTTATTGCCGCTGCCGGTTATATCATTAACGATTATTTTGATATGAAGACCGATCTTATCAATCACCCGGATACCGTTGTGGTTGGAAAGATCATTAAACGTCGTTTAGCAATTATCCTTCATATTACATTTACTTTTTTAGGAGTTGTAATTGGTATGTATGCTGCCTTAAAAACGGGTTATTTGCGTTTGGCAATTTTTCATATTGTTGCAGCAACCTTATTATGGTTTTACAGCACACGTTTTAAAAAACAATTATTGGTTGGCAATTTGGTTGTTTCTATTTTAACAGCCGCTGTTGCATTTATGCCATTTGTTTATGAAATGGGTTTAATGCAAAAGATCCACCCGGGTTTTGCATCTATACATAAAGATGTTGTGCTTTCTTGTTTTAAGATCACATTTATTTATTCGTTGTTTGCTTTTATTACCAGCCTTGCCCGGGAAATAATAAAAGATATGGAAGATTATAAAGGTGATGAGGCTACAGGTGGGCGCACCATGCCAATTGTTTGGGGTATCCCGGCCAGCAAGCTTAATGTTTTCTTTTTAATTGTTATTTCCATTATTTTATTATCGTTTGTAATTTATAATACCTTTAAATTTTATAGGATCATTATTAACCAGAATAATGTATACATAATGGTTGCTTTAATTATTCCTTTAATAATTTTAGCATTAATGACCTTAAAAGCAAAACGATCCACACATTTTAAAAGTGCGAGCTTATTACTTAAATTTATTATGTTAATGGGCCTGGCTTATAGTTTTATTTTTTATTATAATTAATATATGAATACAGTAGAAACTACTTTAAAAGAATTTCCTTATAAATTAATTTTAGGCTCAGCCTCACCTCGTAGGCAAGAGCTTTTAAAAAGTCTTGGCTTTGAATTTCGAAATCAACCTGTAAAAGTGGATGAAACCATTTGGCCCAAGAATCTGAAGGCGCAGGAGATTCCCATTTATTTGGCAGAATTGAAAGCCGATGCTTACGAAGAAGGATTAAAAGAGGATGAATTATTAATTACAGCCGATACCGTTGTTTGGTGTGAAGGAAACGTATTTAATAAGCCTGAGAATTTTGCAGAAGGAAAAAAAATGCTTGAAGCTTTAAGCGGAAAAATGCACGAAGTGTTTACAGCAGTATGTTTAAAAAGCGCAAATAAACAAACTACCTTTTATGATGTAAGTAAAGTATATTTCAAAAAATTAAAGGCAGACGAGATAGAATATTACCTTACAAATTTTAGTCCTTATGATAAAGCAGGTGGTTATGGTGTACAGGATTGGATAGGTTATATCGGTATTGATAAGATCGATGGTAGTTTTTATAACGTAATGGGTTTACCGGTAAAAGAGTTGTACGAGGAACTTATTAAGTTTTAATTTTATGTATAGATTTTTAGTTATATTATTTACTTTACAATGTTGTTTTGTCAGCTCACAAAAGGCATATCAGTTTCCTGAAAAAATAAGCACGGTATATAATTTTAAAGCTGCAGAAGCAGGGAAAGAAATATTGAAAGATATTAAATCCGATGCGGAAAAAGCAAGTTCCGAATTTTATATTTCTATGTATATCTACGGCGAGCAAAGTAACTTTGATTTAAATAGAGTTTACATGGATTGGCCTGAAGTCGAAGGTTATCTTATAAAAGTGATGAATACGGTTTTCCCAAAAGAGCAAAATAAAAGAAATTTGGATATCTTTTTAAAGCGGTCGGCAATCAGTAACGCTTCGGCAACACGTTTCGGAAATATTTTTTTTAACATAGGAATGATCTGTGAAGCAGAAAATGAAGCTTTTCTTGCACATATTATTGCTCACGAAGCGGGACATTATTTTTTTAAGCACATGATAAGACGGCAGCAGATGCAGGAAGATGTTATGAAAAGCCGCAGTGTAGATCTTTATGTAGATTATAGAAAACTTGGACGTAATCTCGAAATCCAAGCAGATTCTTTTGCTTTAGTGGCAATGAAAAATGCAAATTATAGCTCTGAAAGTGTTATGGAGCATTTCGAAAATGAAAATCTTAAAGAGCGTCTTAATCAATATTCTGTTTCTTACAAAAATATGCTAAAGGCATCCTCAATGTCAACCGATGAATTAAAAAGGAAAAAGCAAGCTCAGATAAACGCTTTTCAATCGCATCCGTCAACATTAGAAAGATATGATCATCTAAAAAGTTTGAATATTGCTGATTCCGTTCACCCAAAAAATTTCATTGTGGATTCAGTATTCTTTTTCAAGCTAAAAAAAATAGCAAATGAGGAGAGAAAAAAGATCTGTTTTGAAAAATGTAATTTTAATGATTGTTTGCAATATTCATTTTTAGATTATTTGTATGAGCCAAAAAACATCAAAAATTTGTATTATGTTATTGAATCGTTACGAAGGGTCATCTATTGTAAACCTGATCTTGCAAAAACCGGGTTTTTGACAGAGTATATCGACGATCCGGAATTGTTTAAATACAATAAGAGTATTTTATATAAACCTGATTATATCTTTTCGGGGCTTAAGCAATATAATGAGCTTAAAGATCATTCTTTTTTTAAAACAGCAGAAAAACCTTTTAACACGTATGCTGAAGCGTTTATTTTCTTTTCAAACGAAGCGTTAAAGTTAAAATTTAACGAAGCTAATTTTAGTTTAGCGATGTATTATTTAGCGGAAAAGAAACAAGATAGTTGCAAAAAATATTTAGACACGTATATAAAAACCGGTCCTGGCTTAAATACCGAACTCGCAAAAAATATTTACGAAAAAGGAAGGCCTACTATTTCAAAAGGTAAATTATATATTCTTTATAATAATACTGGCAATTATACGGGTTATGAGTTTAATTATTTTTTAGCGAATGAAAAGAAAAAATACAATAATGACATTAAAATTGATCTTGGTAAAGATACAAGTACAACAAGATTAGTAATTTTAAATGAACTTGTTGCTGCAGCCCCCAAAAAACTTAATACTGCTGAAAAACTTATTTATTTAATTAATGAGCTGTATAATGAAGATGATATTGAAATGTGTAAAAAAATTCGACTAACTTCAAATTATGCTGGAGAGGATAAACCAATCCCGGACAAATTTAAAAAACATATTTTAATTTTTGCCCCAGAGCTTTATAGTTGGTATAAGGATAATGGGTGCGATAGGCTTTTGTATGTTGACCAGATCTCGCAACATAGTGAATTTATGAAGGAGAAAGAATACTTTAATAATTATACAGGGTATTATCTTGATGTTAACTCTGAACGTCCGTATTTCAAGGAAGCGGTAAGAACCCCATTTACAAGAAAACAAAGTGAAAAAGAAATCCGCAGAGAACTTCTAAGCTTTTTATACGAATAAAAAAGAGCGCGCTGTTATGCACACTCTTTTAGTTTTTAATATGATTTAAATTTTAATTTACTTTCTCTTTTAATCTTTCTTCTTCAATTTCTTTTAAACGGTTCTCCTCATCTTTTTTTGCTTTTTCGATCCGTTTTTGCTCGGCAATTTTTTCCTGGTAAGCTATATTTCTCATATTCTTTGCGCGAATGCCACTAAAGTAACTTTTGGTTGTAATAATTACTACACCTCCCATTACATCGCCATACATGGCCGGTACACCACCGCTAAATACGGTTAAATTCTCAATACACATTCCCGGAACGTTACTGCTTCCTAAAGTTCTCACACCATCAATAAAATAACCGGTAGCATCTCCACGTGTGCCTCTAAAGTGTACTTCGCCATTGGTTTCAATAACATCAGAGCTTAAGCTAACTAAGGTGCCTTTAATATCTCCACGGGAGCTGCCTGCCATTTGCATTAATTCTGTTGCATCAACACTTTTCATTGTGTACATATTGTTATCAGCTCCTGTTTTTGTGTAATCAACTGCTTTTGCTGTAACGGTTACACCTTCCAAAGTGTTTGGTGTAAGTTTAACATCAACATAAGTTGCCTCATTTGGTGTTACTTTTATTTTGTTAATGGGCTGCGTATGATGTCCCGATTCAATAATTACAATGTCGTATGTTCCGGGATCCAAAGGTTTGTATTTATAACGCCCCTCAATATCGGTTTGAGTACCTCCTATTAGGATATTACCTTGCAGGATCTTTACGGTTGCAAAGGGTATTGGCTCAAGGTCAGTATTATTTTTAATAATCCCACGAATCTCGCCATATCCCTGTGCTTTGCTGTTTAGCCCAAATACTACAAATAGTAAAGAAAGCAGGGCTGTTTTAAGGTTTAAAGTTTTCATAATTTCTGTTTTTAAAGGTTTATATTGATTTGAACCGGTTTCTGATAATAAGACGGAAAAGACGATATATTCCATAAATAATTTATTTTTATGGAATATTAAATTAATAGCGTCTAAATAGAGAGAAACGGATTTTATGTGGTTATTTAAAAAAAAAGACTTTGCCACGGATGAGGAACTTGCCCTGAATTATTATAATACAGGCGATAAAGAACTAGTGGGCCAGCTTTTTGAAAAACACGTAAAAACGGTTTTCGGCGTTTGTTTGTTTTATTTTAAAGATAAGGATATAGCAAAAGATGCCGTAATGCAGATCTTTGAAAAATTAATTACCGAGCTTAAACGAACCGAAGTAAAGAATTTTAAAGGTTGGTTAAGTTTTGTTGTAAGAAATTACTGCATTAGCGAAATAAGGAAGAATAAAAATAAATACCGTTTGCCTGAAAAATATTTGGAATTTGAAATAACAGAACCGATTTTAGATGAAGAAGAAAAAATTGCTACCGTTAATGACGACCTAATGATGGATCACCTGCAAACCTGTTTACCTGAATTAAAAGAGAACCAAAGAATATGTGTTGATCTTTTTTATTTAAAGAACCAGAGTTACCAGCAAATTTGTGAGAAAACAAAATTCTCATTGAATGAAGTAAAGAGTTATATCCAAAACGGGAAAAGAAATTTGAAATTATTAATTGAAGAAAAAATTAAAAACAAAAGAAATGCCGGATAATAAACATAGTATGGATGATCTGGATTACCTTGCAAGTCTTGGGTTTGAACAAGTGCCTGTGAACGAATCTGATCTTAACGAGCTTACTAAAAAAGTAAAGGATCGTACTTTTTCTTATAACAACGGCCTTTACTTTGGGTTCATTAGCTTAATTATTGGAATATTTATTGGCGTGTCTGTATTTTTTATGATCGACAATAAGCCTGTTCTTTATTCATCTAACTTTTCAAACAAAATATTAAATGATACTTTGCCGGGAAAGAAAGAAATCAAGCAACCAACAATTGTGTTAGATACGGTGAATGTTATTAAAGAAAATTTCATCCATCCACGCGCAGTTATCGATAAGGTAAATGATACAACGGCAAGTGGGTTTTCTGCTACAAATGATTCAATAGTGATGATACCTTCAAAGCCAATTGATGTATCTGTATTGTTGGATAAAAAAATGAGCGAATCAAAGATCAAATATATTATAAATGCACCCGTAGTTTATATCCACGATCTTAAAGTAACTAATTATACATTATTATATTTTAAAAAGAATCAATACGTAAAACTACCTCTTAAAGGGGCTTTATCTGTTGCTTATGCCAATAAAGAAGATCTTAATAAGAACAGGGCAGGCGTAAAACAAGGCGCAGATTATTTTTTGCATGAAGAATTTGCAGATGCTTTGTTAGCTTTTAAAAAAGGTAGTTACGGACAAAGTATTTACTCTTTAAATATAATTTCAGGTTATAACGATAACGACATTAACTGCAATTTTTATTTAGGGATGAGTTATTATTATAAAAAGAACTATGAAAAAGCCGTTGAGCTTTTAGAAAAGTGCATTGCTGATCAAAACAACGCTTTTTTACAGGAAGCTATGTTCTATAATGCCCTTGCTTTATATGAGAATGGCGAGAAAGAAAAAGCGGCAGAAAAGTTTAAAGAAATTGCCGATGAAGGTGAGTTCTATTCTGAAAAGGCAAAAATGTATTTAAAGAACTAGCTTTTCTTAGTAAGGATCAAAAAATCCTTTAAATAAAAAGGCTCAAAATAAGCCACATCTTCAAATTCTTTACCGGCATATTTTTTAAAAGCAAGATCACACATGGCTTTTGCGCCTGGTAGTATGTCTACTATAAATTCTGCATTTTTAAGTGTGCTTAATACAGCTTTACATTTTTCCATCCCGTCTCCAAAAAAATAAATTTTCTCGTATCTGGAAAACTGCGAGATAGATGTTTCATCCACTATTAATGCTTCCGTATCTTTTAACTGTTTTAGATCCTTATCATAAACAGCTGTGTATACTTCCATTCTGCGGGCATCTATCATTGGGCAATAAACAGCAGCACTTTCTTTTACCAAAGTGCTGTTCGTCATTATTTCTAAAGTACTAAGCGCAATTAAAGGAATATTTAAACTATACGCTAAACCTTTTGCTGCACTCACGCCAATGCGTAAGCCGGTATAAGAACCGGGGCCTTGGCTAATAGCAATTGCATTAAGATCTTTTAATGTTATAGAAGCCTCTTTTATTACTTCTTCAATAAATACATGTAAATTCTCCGCATGCGTGTAACCGTTATTTATTTCTTTAAAAGAAACAAGCTCACCATTTTTGCTGAGTGACACAGAGCAAACCGTTGTAGATGTTTCAATATTTAAAATAAAAGCCAATTATTTTTCCGCTTTATAAAGGTCTTCTTTTCTTACGATCTTTATTTTAGAACCTTCTTTTAAGCTTTTAGAAACTGCACTGTATGGGCCACAGATAACCTCCTGCCCTTTGGTTAAGCCGGAGCTGATCTCAATATGATCGTTATCCTGTATTCCTGTCTTCACCTCCACCTGTTTAGCGCTTCCATCTGTATTAACTACAAAAACATATTCCTTTAATTTTACTTCTTCTTTTTTTATGTCTTTGTCTTCGTTATCATTCTTCACTTTTACTTCACGGTCATCAAACTCATTATCTTTTGAAGTGTTTAATGAATCAGGATTTCTTGTTGTAACCGCTTGTATGGGAATGGAGGTCACATTTATTACTTTGCGAGTCTGAATGTCTACGCTTGCACTCATTCCCGGTCTGAAAGGAATAAGATTGGTTTCAGATAATAAAAATTGATACGACTCTCTTAATAATCTTATTTTTACAACAAAGTTAGTTACCTGATCCACTGATATGCCCGTGCTGTTTGAAGAGTTGGCAATTTCAGTTACTATGCCTTTAAATTTTTTATCCATATAAGCATCCACTTCAATTAAAGCGGTATCACCTTTATGTACTTTAATAATATCATTCTCATTTACTTCAACGCTTACTTCCATTTCGTTCAAATTCGCCAAACGAAGAATTTCTGTACTTGCCATTCCGCTAACACCCATTACGCGCTCACCTTTTTCAACACTTAATTTTGAAACCGTACCATCTACCGGTGCATATATATAGGTTTTATCTAAATTGGTATTTGCTTCCTTTAATGTGGCCTCGCTACTTTGAATATTGTATTGGCTGGCGCTTACACCGGCTTCAAGCGCTATAACATTTGCTTTGGCAGACTCATATTGCGCTTTATAACTATCAAATTCCTGCTGCGAAATAGCATTTTGATCTAATAATTTTTTATTACGATTATATACGGCCTCACTATTGGCAAGACTTGCTTTTGCCTGCTCTAACTGGGCCATAGCAGTTTTTAAATTAGCTTTGGTTGTATTTACATTAGCATTTACGCGGTCAATGGCGCTCACATACAAATCGGGCTTTATTCTGCAAAGAAGATCGCCTTTTTTAACCTGGTCGCCTTCTTTTACCATCATTTCAGTGATCTCGCCACTTACATCGCTGCTTAGTTTCAGTTCTGTTTCAGGCTGTATCTTACCTGTTGCAGATACCAATTCAATAATAGTACGTGTAGATGCGTTTTGCGTATACACTTCAAGAGGCTTATTCCCTTTCATGTATTTTACCAATACTACCGATAAAATAATTATAAGCCCAATCGCAATTATCCAATATAGTTTTTTCATCAGTTTGATATAACACTGTAAAATTACACAATATTAATTCTAAGTGCCTAAAAACCAAAGGTGAATTTGTGTGTTTAATAAATGATATTTGCCTTCTGTAAAATAACATATATGGTAAAAGCCAAACCATTTATTATCTTTTGGCAACCAGATATCAGATTAAAAAAAATCTTAAAATTCATGTAGCTAACTTAGATGTACTAAAACGCAGTAATATGAAAAAACAACTACTCATTATGTTAATGGCCCTTGCAGCGGGCCTAAACAGTCAAACTCAGGCATATCTTGATGTTAACAACGTAAAAGCACTTATCATGAACCGTAATGATATGTTCTGGAATCTTGCTACGGGACAGCCACAATACGAAGTGCCGAAAAATTCTGGCAGGCATTGCAATTTTGCCAATTCGGTTTGGATCGGCGGGCTTGATGGCGGCGGGCAGCTTAAAATTGCCGGTATGACCTACAGGCAAAACGGTGTTGATTTTTGGCCCGGACCATTAACTGTTGCAACAGGAACTATTGACAATACTACTTCCAACAGCTTTGATAAAGTTTGGAAAGTAAATGCAACAGACATTAATCAATTTTTGGTTGCATATGCAAATGGTTCGGTAACAGCAAATACATTTACACCTGCTGCAGATATTTTAAGTTGGCCAGGTAATGGTAATATAAGCTTAGGTTATGCCAGCCAACTTGCTCCATTTGTGGATGTAAATAGTGATGGTATTTATGATCCATATCAGGGCGATTATCCAAAAATTAAAGGCGACCAGATGATCTTTTATATTGTTAATGATAAGAAATCTGCTCATACCGAAACACAAGGTGTTCCATTAGGTATAGAAATGCATGTTTCGGCCTATGCATACAATTGCCCTGCGGTGCTAGCAGCTTATCCTGAGTTAAATAATACTACTTTTTATAATTACCATATCATTAACCGTTCGTCTTTTCAGCATAATCAAACCATGGTTGGCATTTGGAGTGATGTAAGTGTTGGTAACGATCAGGATGATTATGTTGGTTGCGATCCTTCACTAAATATTGCTTATGCTTATAATTCAGATGGCGTTGATGATGCAAGTGCATATTCGTATGGCAACTATCCGCCAATTGTTTCTTACCAAATGCTTAAAGGTCCTTTTGCAGATCCAATGGATGGCGTGGATAATAATCATGATGGTAATATTGATGAGCCCTTTGAAGATGCAAGATTTAATAAATTCATGTATTACAACAATAATGTAGGCCCTTTTCCACCCCAAACTACTAATCCTTCAATTGCGTTAGATTACTATAATTATATGAAATCGTATTGGAAAGATGGGTCACCATTAAAAGGAGATTCTACCGGCTATCTTTTTGGGAATTCTTCACCTGCAACTCCTTTTGCATTTTCGGGCAATCCGCAAACAAACACCGGTTGGACCGAATACACAAAAAATAATATTGCCGGAGACAGACGCTCTGTTATTGGTAACGGACCATTTACTTTTTCACCCGGCGAAGTTATTGATATGGAATTTTCTATCCTTACTACATTTGATAGTAGCAACGTAACAGGCCACAAGAACATTGCCAAAATGAAAACTCAAAACGCAGCTATCAAAAATTTCTATAATTTAAACAATCAACCAAGTTGTCTGTCAATTCCAACTGGTATAAAAGAAAAAGTAAATCAAAAACTGGAGATCTCTATTTTACCAAACCCAGCTTCTGATTTTATTGTTATTCAATCACCAACTTCACTTATTGGCTCAGAAGTTAGTATATACAACAGTTTAGGACAAGTTGTTGTTTCTGATAAAATAAACAGTACTTCTCACAAAGTTGATCTTAAAGAGCTTGCAAGCGGCTTGTATATCGTAGAAGTAAGAAGCGAAACCATGTCTGGAAACAGTAAATTGATAAAAAATTAATTTTTTGGTTAAATACCTTTAAAAAGCGCAGGCAACCAGTTCTGCGCTTTTTTGTTTTAAAATGCTGTGTTACCTTTATAGGATGACACAAAACAAAAAAACGCCTAATGCTTTAATAAACGAAAGCAGTCCATACTTATTACAACATGCTTACAATCCTGTAAACTGGTTACCTTTTACCGATGCCGCTTTCGAAAAATCAAAAAAAGAGAACAAGCCTGTTTTAATTAGTATTGGCTACAGCGCTTGCCATTGGTGTCATGTGATGGAGCACGAGAGTTTTGAAGATGCCGAAGTTGCAAAATTAATGAACGAACATTTTATTAATATTAAAGTGGATAGGGAAGAGCGTGCGGATGTAGATATGTTATATATGCAAGCGGTGCAGCTAATGACTGGCCATGGCGGCTGGCCATTGAATTGTTTTACCTTGCCCGATGGCAGACCAATTTACGGTGGCACCTATTTTAATAAAAGTAAATGGATGGATATCCTGAAAGGCCTGGCCGGCCTTTATAAAGAGAATAAGGAGAAAGCAATTGAGTATGCGCAAAATTTAACCGAAGGCATTAATCAATCGGAGTTAATTACAACGCAAAAACAAAGCGAGTTGGTTATTGATAAAAAATTATTGAAAGCAAGCGTTGATAAATGGAAGACAGGTTTGGATAACGAGCATGGTGGACCAAACAAAGCGCCAAAATTTCCGTTACCATCCAACTATCAATATTTATTGCGTTATGCTGTTTTAAATAAAGATGAAGAATTATTAAAACATGTAGATCTTACTTTGACAAAAATGGCGTTTGGCGGTATTTACGACCAGCTACACGGTGGCTTTTCAAGATATAGTACTGATATTTTATGGAAAGTACCACACTTTGAAAAAATGTTATACGATAATTCGCAATTGGTTTCTTTGTATTGCGAAGCTTATACACTCACAAAAAATAAATTGTACAAAGAAATTGCAGTTGATACTTTATCATTCGTGCAAAAGTATTGGTATACTGAGGAAGGTTGTTTTTATTCTGCTTTTGATGCGGATAGTGATGGGGAAGAAGGGAAATATTATGTATGGAATCAATTAGATCTTAAAGATCTTTTAGCTGAGAATTATGATCTGTTTGCTAATTATTACGAAATAAACGACACCGGTTATTGGGAACACAGCAATTATATTTTAATGCGTGCCGAAAATTTGCACGAAACATTAACTAAATTTAATTTAACGGTTGAACAGGTCAACGAAAAAATAAATACCTGTAAAGAAATTTTAAAGCAGGAATCAAAAAGCCGTATTATGCCCGGACTGGATGATAAAGCCATTACCTCCTGGAACGCATTGATGTGCACCGCTTATGCAAAAGCCTATTTAAGTTTTGGAATAGATGAGTACAAACAAATTTCTTTATCATCTATCAATTTTATCTTAAATAAGTTATCAAACGCTGATGGAACTTTATTGCGTACCTACAAAAATGGTAAAGCAAAAATAGATGCGTTTTTAGATGATTATGCTTTTACTATTGAAGCCTTACAATATATTTATTTAATTACACAGGATGAAGATTATTTAGTAAAAGCAAAAAGCCTAACCGAGATAGTGTTAAAACAATTTGTTAACGAAAAGAGCTATCTTTTTTATTATACAAATAACGCTTCGTCACAATTAGTTGCGCGAACTTCCGAAGTGAGCGATAATGTTATTCCGGCCTCTAACTCGCAAATGGCGCTTAATTTATTTTACCTCGGCACTCATTTTGGTAAAGAAGAATGGACCAAAAGGGCCACTGAAATGTTAAATTGCGTGGCTAAAGAAATTAAGCAATATGGCCCGGGATACAGCAACTGGGCTTGTTTGGCGCTTCATTTCCTTTATCCTTTTAAAGAAATAGCCATTGTTGGTAAAAATGTTAATGAAAAGTTGCTGGCCCTTTACGGACAAGGCTTAACAAATGCGATTTTAGCAGTTAGCGCCAAAGACTCGTCTTTACCATTACTTACAAGCAGGTTCAACCCGCAAAAAACAATGATATATGTTTGCGAAGAACAAAGCTGTAAGCAACCGGTTGAAACGATAGAAGAAGCACTCTCACAACTTGAATAAAATTTTTCTCATATTTTTTTTACTTTGCTCTTTAGCAAAAGCACAGGTGTTATTACCAACAACTGAAACTGCTTTTGAAAAACAACACCGTTTTAACCCTGATGTGATCAAAGCAAATAATATAAGGCGCATCACCTTTGATATTTTGGATAAAAAAGATTTTGAGGTGGCGGTAGATAAAAGCTTAATTGAATCATATGATTTTGATACGAATGGGCAATTATCGCGCTATTATTTTACAACCATCATTCAAACCATCGAAAAACAAATTACAACACCGCCTGTTTATCGCAAAAGAAGAAGAGTAAGCGATGGCGGAACCCAGATCATAAATTTTTATGTTTACGATACAGTTAGCACCAGTTATTTTTATAATAACAACCGTTTAATTTTAAAACGTTATCATGATGGGTTTAATTATTACGAAAGCCGTTATTATCGCTATGATAGCGTTGGCAATCTGACTAAAGAGATGCGCTTTAAAGAAACAAATAACAGTAAAGACAAATCTGTTTTTATTTTGGGGAACCAGGTGCAACTAAGTGAGGATAGTTTTCAGTACGTGAAATATTCTTCAGGTCAAACAAAATGCACTTACATTAATAATGAGAACCGTTCTTACAAAGAAGTGGTCACGAACTACGATAGTTTGGGAAGGAAGAAAGAAATTTTTGAGAATTATACCGTTGCGTCATGGATTATGCAGGAACATAGGTTTGAATATAATGGCAACCGTTTAGCAAAGGCTAAATTTAAAGGCAACGCCAACAATACGGTGGATATGACCATTACTTACGAATACGATGATAAGAATAAAGAGCTTTATACAGAGAAACATTATAAAGGCGAATTATTGGTAAAAGAAATAAGTTATATCACCGACTCAAATAACGGTTTATTAAATTCATTCATTATCCGGGATCCTAACGCTAAAACCATGCGTATTGTAAAATTGAAATATGATTTTGGGAGCGTGAGTAAGAGAGAGGATTAATTCAATGTCTGTCTTCATAATCGGGAAAATAATTATTCCATAGTTCATCGCCAATTAATCTTGTATCATCTGTTAAATGTCTTATTGAGATAATTTTTCCAAAAAAATCGTAAGTTTTAAAATCACCAATTAAGCTGCCTTTTTTATTAAAAGAAGCTTTTGTTTTTACTTTGCCGTTGTCGTGGTATTCAAAAAATGTCCCTTTTCCATTTGAAAGAATTATTTCTTTTTCCTTATGGCTACCATCTGGCGAGTAAATAATCATAAAAGTTTTAAATGTTTTTTTTGTTTTTTTAAAAATACATGAATCTCGAAACTCGATATAAGATTTTGTTTTATTAGATTTATAAGTAGTCTTTGATTTGATAGTGCCTTTTTTTGTATATTCGATAGCCTCTCCTTCTGCATTACCATTTTTATAATTCGATGTAATTTGCAAAAAGCCGTTTGGAAAAAAATGGTAAGTAATACCTTTTAATTTACCTTTATGATAAAATAAAGAATCGAGTATAAAACTGCGTTTATAATAAATATTTGGCCAAAGAAAATCATCATTTTTTTCTTCCAGGGAATTATTAAAGTAGTTAAATGAGTCAATTTTGAAATTGACCGGATCGCTATAATAATGCGAAGTCCAAACACCTTCCTTACAACCCTTTTTATAGTTACCAGTTTCTGAAATAGTGCAATTACGAATTGATTTACTGCTAAGCGTCCATAGACCTTCTTGTTTTCCGTTTCTTAATTGGCCTTTTGCAATTGATAGATCAATATAGCCATTAGGGTTGCTAAACTGATTGAAGAAAAGAGTATCATTTTGAAAACCTTCGTATTGATCGCTTTCAAAGAAATCACATTCATTAATGTGGTAAAAATCGGAATATTTACTTTTAAGCAGTAAAAGGATTTGTCCGGTATTAAAACTTCTTTTACATCCTACTGCATGAGCCGCGAAAGAGGTGTTTTTAATTTTTATTGTCTTTTCATGTTGCCCCTTGAATGATCTTATGACATCAGCGTCTAAATATTCAATATTACTAATGACTTCTCTTTTTGTTATTTTGCATACAAAAGCATTTTTTATCTGCTTATAAGCTTCGTAACTATCAAGATTTGTAACAAAACGACAGCTACAAGAAAAGACGGATTCAATTAAAAATATAAATAATAATATTAAATTATTGTGTCGTATCAAGATTGCAGCTACTAGTTTTCTTTTGTAACTTCTTAATGATGATGTCCACCCGGGCCATGAATATGGCCATGATCAAGCTCTTCTTGTGTAGCTTCGCGTACATCTAATACTTCACCAATAAAGTGAAGATCAAATCCTGCTAAAGGATGATTAAAGTCCATTTCTACATGTGCATCGGTAATTTCTAAAACTTTACCTACTAAACGGTTTCCTTCAGCATCATTCATCTCCACATCTTCGCCTACTTTAATACGCGCATCGTCAAACTTACCATCCACTTCAAAAGCGGCTCTGTCAATTTTTACTACGTAATCTTTTTCAAAGATCCCATAAGCTTTTTCTGATCCAATATGGAAATCAAATTTATCGCCTTTCTTTTTACCATTTAAGTTCGATTCAAAATCGGGTAACACACCGCCAAATCCAAATAAGAAAACAAATGGATGCTCGGTTGAGGTTTGTTCTATTAATTCTTCGGGTTGATTATTTTTACTTGCAGTTAAATAATAATTAACTGATACTGCTTTGTCTTCTGAAATGTTCATTTTTAATTTTTTTTGAAATTACTGTTTTTTAGTTTAATTGTTTAAGGTTTTTTTCTAACAGGAATGTTAAAGTTTGTTGATTGATATTGGGTGTTATTTCGCCATGTATGGTAAAAGATACCGCCCCGGTTTGCTCAGATACCGAAATAGCCAGTGCGTCGGTATTCTCACTAATACCAACGGCTGCACGGTGACGCATGCCATAATTGGCCGGAAAATTCTCTTTATCTGTTACAGGCAAAACACAGCGCGCGGCAACAATGCGGTTATCCTTTATAATTACCGCGCCATCGTGTAAAGGCGAATTTTTAAAGAAGATATTCTCTAACATTCTGCTTGTCAATCCGGAGTCTAAATGATCTCCTGTATTGATAAAGAATTTAAGATCCGATTTCCTGGCAATGATTATTAAAGCACCTGTTTTGGTTTCACTCATATTAAAACAAGCTTCAACAACAGCATCAATATTCAAATGTATTTCTCCGTTATTTGAATTTGTAAAATTTCGCTTAAAAATATTTTTCCAGTTCTTGTTTCGTAAAAATTCGTTGGAGCCAATGTATAATAAAAATTTTCTAATCTCTTGTTGGAATACGATCATCACTGCTATTACACCCACATTCACAAACTTGCCAATGATAGAAGAGAGCAATTTTAAGTCGAAAGCTTTAATGATGATATAAGCGAAATAAATAAAAGCCAGGCCAATAAAGATATTTACTGCTGATGTGCCTTTCACCAGGTTGTAAGCCAGGTACAAGATCACGGCAACAAGCAAAATATCTACCGCATCGGTAATGCCGAAAGAAAGAAACAGTATAAAATTGTGAATGAACAAATTATTTATTTTACTTTTTTATGATTTTCGTACATCTCGTGTACCAACCCATCAGACAGACCAATTTGAGGTACATATACTTTTTCTATGTCTGCACTTTTCATAATGGTTAAAAATATTTTTGCTGCGGGCACAATAACGTCGGCTCTATCCGGTTTCAAGTCTAAGCGCTCAATACGTTCCTGGTAAGTGTAAGAACAAAGCATATCGTAAATTCCCTTTAACCTTTCGTAACTCAAATGTTTGGTTTCTTTTTTACCGCTCAATTTATAGATCTTATTAATATTTCCGCCAGAACCTATAGCGTTTAAAGGATGAATACCCACAGTGTTACGTTTTAACCATGCTTTCATTTCTTCAAATTCATTCTTATCAACTTTATCCAGCAGCATCCTTACTGTACCAATATTAAAAGATTTTGCAGCTACTACTTTGTTATTAAAATACAAGGTCAGCTCTGTGCTTCCACCGCCAACATCTATATATAAGTATGCAAAACGCGGGTTTAATAATTCTTCTATATGATTGGAAAAAACTAAAGAGGCTTCTTTTTTACCATCTATAATTTCTATGGTCATTCCTGTTTCCGCCTTTATTCTCGAAATAATTTGGGCGCCATTGCTTGCATCGCGCATGGCGCTTGTTGCAACAGCTCTATGGCCCTCGACACCATAAGCTTTAATTAATTCTGAATAACCTTTTAATGCTGAAATTAATTTCTCGATCTTAGGATCTGATATTTTTCCTATTGTAAAAACATCTTCACCCAAACGAATTGGCATCCTGAAAAGTTCTTCTTTATTAAAATGCGGTTTACCATCTACAATATAAACGCGGCAAAATAGTAAGCGCATAGCATTACTTCCAATATCTATTGCTGCAAAGACCATTAGTTATAAATTATTTTTTTTGATTTACCTGAATTCAGAAACTTATCGTTGTCATTCTTTAAAAAAGTATAGATCTCATCCTGTACCCTTACCTTTTTCTCACCGGGCTTCGCTTTTTTATAAAAATTTTCTTGTTTTCTGTCAATGATCCGAACTTTTGTATTACCCGATAATTGTATACGAATAATTTCTTTTAATTGCGAACGGATCTCTTCATCAAAAACAGGAACCGCTACTTCGCTGCGACTATCAAGGTTACGGCTCATCCAATCGGCAGATGATAAAAATATTTTTTCGTTACCATTATTATGAAAAATAAAAATACGCGCGTGCTCTAAATATTTATCTACTAAACTATAGGCTTTAATATTGTCGCTCCAGCCTTCATAATCGGTCACCAACGAACAGGCGCCTCTAATGATCAATGTTACCTTAACGCCTGCTTTGTTTGCTTCGTAAAGTTTCTCTATCATTTCTTTATCTACCAGGCTATTCATTTTTAAAGTTATAGCAGCAGGCTTTTTATTTTTAGCGTTCTGAATTTCTTTTTGGATCAGTTCTGTGAATTCTTTTCGCATATAAAATGGCGCCACTACCAGTGTTTTAAAATTCTGCACTTTAAAGTTGTTCTCGTAAAAATCAAATATCTTGGCCAGGTCCTCTGTTATAAGTTTATTGCAGGTAAGCAAAGAAAAGTCAGTGTAAATACGCGCGGTTGTTTCGTTAAAGTTGCCCGTACCAATGTGTGCATATTTTACCTCTTTACCACTTTCGCGTGTAGTAATTAAAAATAGTTTTGAGTGTACTTTTAATCCGGGTACACCGTAAATTACTTTTGCTCCTTCTTCTTGTAATTTATTAGCCCAGTAAATATTATTTTCTTCATCAAAACGTGCTTGTAATTCAACCAACACAGTAACTTTTTTTCCGTTTTTAACTGCATTAATTAAAGCGTTTGCAATTTTTGATGAATCAGCAACGCGATATAGGGTTATTTTAATTGTCTCAACTGTTGGATCGATCGAGGCCTCCCGTAATAGTGCGATGATATGATTGTAGGTGTGATATGGATAATGCAATAAAATATCGCGGGTTTTTATTGCACGTAAAGTTGAGAGTGGATTATTTACCAGGTATTTGTGTTGCAGAGATGGAGGATTATTATACGTTAATGATTTTTCTCCCAGTTTTGGAAAACCAATAAAATCTTTAAAATTATGATAGCGTCCACCCGGAATAGCATTGTCTTTTTTTGCCATTCCTAATTTTTTCATAATGTAACGCAACATATCATTTGGCATAGCAGCATCATACACAAAACGCACAGGCAAGCCTTGTTTACGTGCCTTTACGCTTTTTGATATTTTTTCGATCATGCTTTTGCTTACGTCATTATCCATGTCGAGCTCAGCATCACGTGTTAATTTTATATTGTAAGATTCTACAGTTCTGAATCCAAATACATCAAAGATCTGATCAGTATTAAAACGAATGGCGTCATCCAATAACATGATATAATGTTTATTACCTTGTTTTGGTAATACCACAAAGCGCGAAATTATTTTTGAGGGAATTTCGATGATAGCGAATTTATTTTTTTGTTTGTTAACGATTGATTCTAATTTCAAATACAAATAGCTCGCTTTATCCTTTAAAAAAGGAAAAGGCTTTGTATCATCTATCATAACCGGGAATAAAGTAGAAACGATCTCTTCACGAAAATAATCCCTTACAAAAGTTGCCTGTGTTGGCGTTAACTGTTTTTCGTTAATAATAAAAACATCATTTATCGCGAGCTCTCTTAAAATTTCCTGGTAAACGTTTTCAAATTTAATTTGCTGCTCAATTACCCTGCGTTGCAAACGCGTTAATAATTCTTTCGGATCTTCATCATAAAAAGCTAGGGCTTTTTTTCCAAGTTTGGCTAAACGCCTTACAGTTGCCACACGTACACGATAGAACTCATCGCGGTTATTACTAAAGATGCCTAAGAATTTTAAACGCTCAATAAGCGGGGTAGTTGGATCTGCGGCTTCCTGCAGCACTCGCTCGTTAAATGATAGCCAGCTGATCTCTCGGTTAATGTATGGAATTTGTTTTTTTGCCATTATGTTTTATAGTACTTTAAGAAGGGTTTTTATATTCTTTTGGAAATTGCTGGAAATTTAATTTAGAATTTTCAACAGAAATATCTTTCCATGAATTTGTTTCAAAACCAAGGCTCACCATGCCGCAGGTTGGTATATTATCAAAATAAATGTCTTTGCTTAATTCGTTAAAAAAGTCAGTAATGCCAGGATTGTGGCCAAACAGCATGATCGTTTTTTTTGTATCGTTTTGTTTTTTTATGGTTGATAAAAGTGTAGATGCTTTACTTTCATATATATCTTTTTCCAAAACAAAATTAGCCATGTTAAATTCTAACGCCCTTGCAAATATAAGCGCAGTGTTAAGTGCGCGCGTTGCCGTGCTTGATAAAATGAGATCAGGCATAGTTTTATTTTTCCCGTACCATTTGCTTAAAAGATAAGCGTCTTCGTAACCTCTTTCATTCAAATGCCTGTCAATATCTTTCAACGCTTCATTTCCCCAGTCGCTTTTTGCATGCCGCACTAATATCAATTCCTTCATGTTATTAATGTTTTAATAAAAACAAACAAATTAAAAAACTATAAAGCGTAAATTTACATAAAACCACACATTGTTATGAGCAACAAATCAACAATAAAATGCCCGAAATGTCAGCATGAATTTGAGGCTACAGATGCATTCCGAGAAGAAGTGCAACAAGATCTTAATAAAAAAGCAAAAGAGTGGCAATTACAGAAGGAAGAGGAGTTCAAAAAAAAGGAGGATGCATTACTGCAACAAACTAATGAGACTTTAATTAAGCAAAAACAAAGTATAGAAGAGAATGTCAAAAAATCGTTAAGTAACGATTATGAGAATAAATTGAAGATACTTACTGAAACCAACACTCAGAACGAAGAAAAGCTAAAGGCTGCTAGACAAAAGGAATTAGAGTTTTTGAAAAAAGAACAGGCATTAATTACAAAAGAAGCTGAACTTGAAATAAATCTTCAAAAGACGTTGAATAGCGAACGTGTTACTATTACGGAAGCCGTTCGTAAGCAGGAGCAAGAAAAAAGTTCTCTTAAAGTAAAAGAGCTTGAAAAACAGTTAGACGATGCTAAAAAACTGGCTGAGGAAATGCAGCGCAAGGCCGAGCAGGGTAGTATGCAATTACAGGGTGAGGTTTTAGAGCTGGCTTTGGAAGAACTGCTAAAAGCAACTTTCCCGTTTGATACTATTGAAGAAGTGGCAAAAGGCATTAAGGGCGCAGATTGCGTACAGTACGTAAAAAATAATATTGGTGATGTTTGCGGCAGAATAATTTACGAAAGCAAACGCACCAAGGCTTTTACCAACGAATGGATAGAAAAACTAAAAAAAGATATGCGCGCTCAGCAAGCTGATGTTGCCATACTTGTAACCGAGGTCCTACCAAAAGATATGGAGCATTTTGGCATTAAAGATGGGGTGTGGATCTGTCGTTTTTCTGAAGTAAAAGCAGTTTCATACATTCTAAGGGATACTATTTTAAAGAATTATAATGTAATAGTTACCCAGGAAAATAAAGGCGAGAAAATGCAACTTTTGTATAATTACCTTACTTCCAACGAGTTCAGGCAACATATTGATGCTGTTGCAGAAGGGTTTTTATCCCTTCGCGAGGGAATTATAAAAGAAAAGATCCAAATGGAAAAGATCTGGAAAGAGCGAGAAAAACAGCTCGATAAAGTGCTCTTAAATACTACCCAGTTTTATGGCTCCATTCAGGGTATAGCGGGCAGCGCAGTAGGTGACCTTAAAATGTTAGAGTAAGTTAATTTATTAGCCTGTTTGCGCAATAAAATTAAACAAATTGCGTATCTTTAATGTTCTGCATGCAATGAATTTGATGACGCGCTACATACTTTGTTTTTTACTCTTTTCTTCAGTTTTAGTAAAGGCCCAGTTCAACTACGGGCATCAAATGGATTTTGGTAAGAACCGTATCCAATATCAAAATTTTAATTGGACCTATTTTGATTATGATCGTTACCGTATTTATTCCTACCAGGGAGGTGGCGAAATTTCTAAATACGTTTCCGTTTCGGTAAACAATATTCTTCCCGCTTTAGAAAAAAAATTAGATTACCAAAGCGAAGAAAAAATAAGCATTCTTGTTTACAACAATCAAAACGATTTTAAACAAAGTAATATTGGCCTTAGCTCTGATGAACAAACCAATATTGGCGGTATGACCAAAATTATTGGCAATAAAATGTTTGTGTTCTTTAATGGTTCTCATGCCGAATTGGATATCCAGATAAAAGCAGGTCTCGCGCAAATTCTTATCAATCAAATCTTGTATGGTGGTAATGCACGCGAAATGGTGCGCAACTCAACGTTATTAAATCTTCCATCCTGGTATGTAAAAGGTTTGGTAAGTTATATTTCAGAAGGCACAACTTCTTATACCGATAATTATACTTATGATGCTATTAAAAATGATCATCTAACCAAGTTCAATAAATTAGAAGGTAATGAAGCTGTATTGGCCGGGCATTCTCTTTGGGCTTACATTGTTGATTCTTATGGTGAAGCCGTGATCCCGAATTTATTATATATGACAAGGGTTACACGTAGTCCTGATAACGCATTTTTATTTGTACTGGGTGTTTCGCTTTCTAATTTGGTATATGATTTTACTGATTCATATAACCGCAGATTATTTATGAATAAAGATTCTCTTCGAAAATCTCCTATCAACAACAACAGTGTTTTAAAAAAATACAAAACCTTTCGTCATTATTACCAGTTAAAAGTTAGTCCGGATGGTAAAAAGGTTATTTACGCAAGAAATGAATTAAATCAATTGCGTGTTTATTTAAATACAGTTGGCGAGAAAAAACAAAAACGTTTATTAAAGTTCGATCCCAAAGTAGAACAGCTACCGGATTATAATTATCCTTTATTGGGCTGGCACCCAAACGGTGATATCGTATTTATGATCTACGAAAAAAAGGATCAGCTTGTAATACGTTCTATTGATCTTGAAAAAGGTGAAAAAGTAACGCGTAATTTACCCGGCTTTGAAAAAGTAAATAGTTTTTCTTTTAGTCCGGATGGAAAAAGAATTGCTATAAGTGCTGTTAAAAAAGGAAAAGGGCAAAGTGATATTTTTGTTTTTTCTTTAAATACAAGTGCAATTGAGCAATTGACCAATGATATTTGGGATGATAATAATCCTGTATTTATAAAAGGCAATAAACAAATTGTATTTGAAAGTAACCGTGTTAATGATACGATTAAAGCAACTGATGACGCAAAATATTTTTATAAAATAAATAAAAATATGGACCTTTTCATGGCGCAATATCCTTTCACTAATAAAGCCATGGTTAGGATCAGCAATACACCTGAAACAAACGAAACACAACCGCAGGCATATAACAATAATTACATTTGTTACCTAAGTGAGAAGAATGGGATCTACAACCGCTACATTGCAGAGTTTGATAGTACTATTTCATTTGTAGATACTACAGAACATTACCGTTATTTTTTCAAATCAAAACCTATTACCAATTTCGACAGGAATATTTTAGAGCATCATATTAACGATAACGGTACGCACGTTGGCGAAGTTATTTATGCCAATGGAAAAAACATGTTGCTGGTAACACCAATAAATAAATTAAACGAAATAAATATTAAAGATCCACTTCCAACCTGGGCAAAAATGTCTGCGCGCCCTGTGTTAGTTGATATTTCTGAAAATTCTCAGCCAAAGCCGGCACAGATGCTAACGCCTCCCAAAAAAGAGGAGCCCGTTAACAATGGAATTGATTTTGATAATTATAAATTTGAAGGGGATAAAACCAACGCTACTAAAACACCAACGGTAACCGACAATAATAATATCTCTATTAAAAAAGATACTATTAAAAAAACAAGTGATCAGTTTAAATTTCCGATCCAAAAAAATTACTTCACTTCGTTTTATACCGATTATGTTATCACACAATTTGATAATTCATTTCTTGCAAATAATTACCAGCTCTTTGCTGGTGGTGGATCGCCATTGTATTTAAATCCGGGTTTTAATTTTTTAACCAAGGTAGCCATTAGCGATCTATTCGAAGATCAGCGGATAGTTGGCGGCTTCAGGATAAATCCATCGTTGGATAATGAATTTATGCTTTCATGGGAAGGCCGTAAGCGCCAATGGGATCACCAGGTTATTTTAGACAGGCAAACATTTGCGCGCGTAGCTATTGCACCAGAACTGATCTCTGATTTTTTTGCAAAAGTAAATACGCAGTCTGTAACATATAAAATAAAATATCCTTTCAGCCCGGTTTCTTCTGTTCGTGGCGCTTTGTTATATAGGAACGACAGGTATATGCCACTTTCGAACGGCGATTTTTCTTTGCCCTTAAAACCTCAATACCAGCACATGGCAGGGGCAAGGTTAGAATATTGTTTTGATAATACACGTAACGTGATGTTAAACATCATGAATGGTTTCCGCTTTAAAGTGTGGGGTGAATACTGGCAAATTAAAGATGACAAGAACCGAAATTTAATTACCTCAGGTTTTGACGCAAGACATTATCAAAAGTTACACCGCCAGATAACCTGGTGTAACCGATTGGCAGGCGGTAATTCATTAGGCACCGATCGTTTGATATTTTATTTGGGAGGAGTTGATAACTGGTTAAATCCATCGTTTAATAGTAATATCAATATTGTTAAACCCGAGCAATACGGTTTTCAAACCATTGCAACAAACATGCGTGGCTTTAAACAAAACATTCGTAACGGAAATAATTTTGTTGTATTTAATTCAGAATTGCGGATCCCTGTTGTGCGTTATTTAATTAATTATCCTTTGCGTTCTGATTTTTTAAATAATTTCCAGATAATTGGTTTTACAGATCTGGGTATGGCATGGACAGGGTGGAACCCGCTTAGTAAAGAAAATACTGAGAATGTAAATGTTTTTCCTTATGAAGGAAGTAATATAATTGTAACTGTAAATAATCCAAAAAATCCTTTGGTAGGAGGTATGGGTTTTGGTTTCCGTTCACGTTTGTTAGGTTATTTTGTGAGATTAGATCTTGGTTGGGGAATTGATAACTGGGAAGTTCAGAAAAAAATTGTTGGACTTTCTTTAGCCACTGACTTTTAAAATTCGTATGACAAATACCGTAATTATACTTTTATGTGTTGGTCTCGTGGCTGGCTATCTTAGTGGCTTGGTAGGTATTGGTGGTGGAATAATCGTTGTTCCTGTTTTGGTTTATTTATTGGCCATGGATCAAAAAACAGCGCAAGGTACTGCCATTTTTATGTTTCTTTTACCAATAGGTTTATTAAGCGTTTACAATTATTACAAAGCAGGCCATGTAAATTTTAAATTTGCTGCTATTATGGCCATTACTTTTTTTGTAGGAAGTTATTTTGGAAGCAAAACAGCCATTGCCATTGATACTAAAATTGTAAAACAAATTTTTGCAATTGTGATGATATTGGTTGGCGTAAAAATGTTGTGGAATAAATAATGGCGCTTAACAATAAAATAAAAGCCTTAGCCAAAAAAAACTTCGCAAAAGTTTTAGAGATCAGGAGGCATTTACACCAACATCCTGAATTATCTTTTAAAGAATTCGAAACGTCAAAATTTATTCAAAAACAATTAACAGAAGCAGGTATTGCTTTTACAACAGGGTATGTTGAAACGGGAATTGTTGCTTTGATCAAAGGAAAGAATCCGGATAAAAAAACAATTTTGTTGCGTGCAGATATGGACGCATTGCCAATTGAAGAAAAGAATAATGTTGCTTATAGGTCTGCAAACACAGGTGTGATGCATGCCTGCGGGCACGATGTGCATTCGTCAATAGCCTTAGGCGCTGCTTTTATTTTAAACGAATTAAAAGATGAGTTTGAAGGCACAGTAAAGATCATGTTCCAGCCGGGTGAAGAAGTATTGCCGGGTGGAGCCAGTTTAATGATACAAGCAGGCGTTCTTGAAGATCCAAAAGTAGATAAAGCAATTGCACTGCACGTTTTTCCAGGTATGGAAGTTGGTAAAGTTGGGTTTAAAAGCGGTATGTATATGGCAAGTACTGATGAATTATATATTACGGTTAATGGTAAAGGTGGCCATGCTGCTATGACAGCCGAATATGTAAATCCATTACTAATTGCTTCCGAAATTTTATTGGAAATAAATAACCAATATATGAAACCAAATGCTTTAAATGGAACAGGCGGAGAAAATATTCCAACGGTTGTTGCTTTTGGTAAAATTGAAGGTAAAGGGGCAACAAACGTGATCCCTGAAAAAGTAGAACTGGCGGGCACCTTCAGAACAATGGATGAAAAATGGAGAGAAAGCGTTCACCAGCAATTAAAAAACATTGTAAAAACAATTTCAGATAAATATAATATAGAATCTGTTTTGCGTATCGAAAAAGGATACCCTTTTTTAGTGAACGATAAAGAACTTACAAATTCCTGCATTGCGTTAGCTCAAATTTTTTTAGGAAAAGAAAATGTAGAAGAGCTGCCTTTGCGCATGACAGCTGAAGATTTTGCTTTTATCACTCAAAAAGTGCCAAGCTGTTTTTTTAGACTGGGTACTGCGAATAAAGAACAAGGAATAACTTCAGGCGTTCATACACCAACCTTTAATATTGATGAGAATGCACTGGAAACCGGTGTTGGACTTATGGCCTGGTTAACCGTGAATGAATTAAACAACTAATTATTTTTTCTTGGTAGTAGTTTTCTTGGTAGTGGTTTTTTTAGTTGTAGTTTTTGTTGGATTGGCCGCAGTACCTTTTTTAGCCATGTTTTTACCCATATACACTATTTTTCCATTCTCGTATTGAATATAATCTACATCTGATTTTGGCAACTTTAATTTTGGATCTTTTAGCTTAAAGATCTTATAATATATCACTTCAGTTTTTGTTACTCCTAAAACCCTGGATTTGATGATATCACCGGTTTTTAGTTTAATTTTATCCTGCGCATTGCTGTTAGTGTAAAACCCTAAGCTAAACAATACAAAAAAAACAATCTTTTTCATTTTATGAATTTTGGATGATATTAAATTACCATAAAAAACAGAAAAGTCAAAAATAATTTGAGCTTATTTTTTCACGACACAAAGATCTTTTAATTCCTTGATTTCAAGCTAAAAACCCTGTGTTTAATACAATTTTGTATCTTTAAAAACGTTATAATATGGTGTATTTGCGGCGATTAGGCATTCTAATGATGTTTTCTTTTATTATTTTAAAAGGAACGGCGCAGGTATTTAACCCCTATAAAAAAAAACTTTATATTTCAGTTTCAGATACGTTGGTTTTAGACAGCCTAAGTTTAGTGCCCGGAAGTATTAATTTTAAAACCTTTCCGGACTCAAGCGAAACGCCAAAAATAAATTATAAAATTCACGCACTTATTTTTCCCGGAAAAAAACCCGACAGTGTTTTAGTTTCATATAAACGCTTTCCCTATAACTTTGAGCATAATTATTTTCATAAAGACCCCAGCGCGCTTTATACAGATCTTTCCAAACCAAATAATCCTTACACGATCAATTATAACAATCTCAATAATAAACAGGATCAGCTTTTTCAAAATGATGGATTAAATAAGAATGGAAATATTAGTCGTGGTATTTCGTTTGGCAACAATCAGGACGTTGTTGTGAACTCAAATTTAAATTTGCAGGTAAGCGGTAAGTTAACGCCTGAAATAGACATGGTGCTGGCTGCAACGGATAATAATATTCCTTTCCAGGCCGATGGAACAACCGCGCAGTTACAGGAGTTTGATAAAGTCTATATTCAACTAAGCAATACTACTACAAAATTAGTGGTTGGTGATTACCAGTTATCGCGCCCGCAAAACTCTTACTTCATGAGTTTTTATAAACGTGCACAAGGTGCCTATTTAGAAAACATTTATAAAGACAGCACTGCAAAAAAACCTTTGCTTTTTAGAACGCAGGTTGCCGGAGCCGTTTCCCGTGGTAAATTCTCGCGACAAATATTTTTTGGTACAGAAAACAACCAGGGTCCGTACCGATTACGTGGTGCGGATAATGAGCCCTTCATTATTATTTTAAGTGGAACAGAAAAAATTTATATTGACGGAAAATTGCTGCAACGCGGACAAGAGAATGATTATATTATTGATTATAATACCGGTGAATTAACTTTTACAGCAAAACAAATTATTACAAAAGACAAGCGTATTGTTGCTGAGTTTCAATATGCAGAACGTAATTACGCGCGCTCATTATTTTTCTTTGGCGAAGAAGTGCAGACAAAAAAAGCAAACATCTTCTTTAATGTTTACAGCGAGCAGGATAATAAAAATAAGCCCTTACAACAAACCTTATCACAACAGCAAAAAAATGTATTAATAGCTATTGGAGATACTTTAGATAAGGCTGTTTATACCGGTGTTGAAACCGCCGACTTCAACAATAGCGATGTTTTTTATCACCAGGTAGATACGCTGGTGAATAGTATTTTGTTTACCGATGTTTATGTTTACAGTACCAATCCTGATAGTGCAAAATACCGTTTAAAATTCAGTAATGTTGGTGTAAATAAGGGAAATTATAACCAGGTAAGCTCAACCGCTAATGGGCGTGTATACCAATGGATAGCACCTGTAAATGGAATACCGCAAGGTAGCTTCGAACCTGTTATTCCTTTGGTAACTCCAAAAATGAATCAAATGCTTACAGGTGGTTTTACCTATTCGTTAACAGCAAATAATAGTTTAAATGCTGAAGGAGTTTATACCAAAAACGACATTAACCGTTTTAGCCGCTCAGATAAAGGCAATGACGAAGGAAGTGGTATTAAATTCACCAGTAAAAATCAAAGTATTTTAAAAACAGATTCTTTAAAAAATCAAACCAAATTAATTTACAATTTTGGATATGAATATTTGCAAAAACAATTTCACCAGGTAGAACGTTTTAGAAGTATTGAATTTGATCGTGACTGGAACAGACCACTTTCTTCGGTATTGTTGAATGATCAGAATATTGGAAGTGGTGAAATTGGAATTGTAAATTCAAAAGGATCAGCACTTACTTATGGTGTAAATTATTTTAATGAAGGAAATAATTACCAGGGTCTTCGTCATAATGCTATAATACGACACCAGGTAAAAGGCTTAACAACAAATTATACCGGAAGTTATTTGTTGACGAATGACAATCTTAATTTTCAGAACACAGAATTTTACAGGCACAAATCATTGATCTCTCAAAAAATAAAAAAAGTACGTTTTAGTTATAGCGATGATTTTGAAAATAATTTATTTAAACATTCATTCAGCGATTCGTTGATCCCAAGGTCTTACCAGTTTTGGGAATGGGAGGGAAGCGTTTCGAATGCCGACAGCTCAAAGAACAATATAAAATTATTTTATAAAGAGCGCAGAGATAAATTAGCTTATGGCAATCAGTTAAAAGATAGCACTTTTGCAACCAACATTGGTTTACAGTCTTCTATTTATTCCATAAAAAACAATCCATTTACTGTTTTAATTACTTACAGAAAATTAGAATTAAAAAATGTTGTGGGCACATTTTTAAAACCCGATAATTCTGTTTTAAGTCGTGTTGAATATAATCCGCGTTGGTTTAAAGGATTAATTACTTCGGGAATTTTTTACGAAACCGGTTACGGCCTAGAGAATAAAAGAGAATTTTATTATTTGGAAGTATCACCAGGCCAGGGTCAGTATGCCTGGAACGATTATAATTCTAATACCATAAAAGAAATTAATGAATTTGAAATTGCGCAATTTAGCGATCAGGCGCGTTACATTCGCATTTATACACCAACCAATCAATATGTAAAAGTATTGCAAAATCAATTAAGTGTTTCTGTTTCCTTACGCCCTGCTTCATTGATCAAACAACCAAAAAATGGCGGCGCGCGTTTTTTAAATCGCTGGGTAACACAAACAGTTTTTAGAGTAGATGGAAAAACGTCCGACAATGGCGACGTGCTGAATTTTAATCCATTTTTAGATGTGGGGGATACTTCTATTTTAGCAAGCAATAATAATTTACGCCAGAGTATTTTCTTTAATCAAGCGTCTGCTGTTTTTGGAATGGATTATACGTATATAAATAATCAATCAAAACAATTATTGGTAAATGGTATTGAGCGCAGAACTATATTATCACACGAAGTAAAGGGCAGGATAAACTTTTTAAAAGCATGGGCCGTTAATAGCAGTGGTATTTTCAGTCAAAAAGGAAATGCCTCACAATTTTTTTCTACCCGTAATTATTTAATTGAAGCATATGAAACAGAACAGCGTTTGATCTTTCAACCCAATACCTATTTTAGAGTTAGTGGTATTTATAAATACACCGATAAACAAAACCGCATTGAAGGCGGTTTTCAAAAAGCCTTCATAAATACATTTGCAGGAGAGATAAAATACAATCAATCCGAAAAAGGAAGCTTAACAGGAAGAATGGATCTTGTATTGATAAAATATAACGATACAGAAAATTCACCTGTCGCTTATGAAATGCTAAACGCTTTAAGTAAAGGACAAAACATTACATGGGAATTAAATTATCAGCGTAACTTAAATTCAAATTTACAAATAAGCATTAATTATAACGGAAGAAAAACACCGAATTCAAATGCTGTGCATTTGGGGGGAGCGCAGATCAGGGCGTTTTTTTAAAATTTATTCTTTAATGACCTTTTTAACTCCAATTAAATTTTGATTGTCAAAAATTTGAAGGAAATATACGCCACTTTTTAAATCGCTAATATCAAATTGTATATTTGAATTAACAAATTCAACTTTAGAGCTCACAACTTTTTGTCCTAAAGAATTTATAATCTCAATATGAATGTTTTTATCAGAAGTAACAAATCTATTCATACTAATTATTAAATCTCCTGAAGTTGGATTGGGTATAATTGAAAAATTATTTCCAAAAACATTTTCTTTAATTCCAACATCGGTTCCTATCATAACAGTAGTTGCGCCAACCGTTATGGGTGTAATTAATCCTGTCGACTCAGATTTATGCGCGTTTGATAAAGCTATATTTAAAACTGAAGTAGAGGTGAGAGCTGCGGAAATTTTATAATGTAAAAGCGCTATTTTGCCATTACCGGTAACATTAATATTATTTGTATGAGTAGTTGCTGTGTATAATGCACTATTTGTAAAATCAGTTTTTCTAAAATTTAAATTGTTTAAGTTTAAAAAAGATGATGGATATTCAAGCCATAAACTATCCTGTTCAATTAAGGTATTATCAAAATTTATTGTATATGCAATACCATTAATATTGGCTATGGCATTTAACGAATCTCCAAGAAATATAGATGAAGTACCCCATTGACCGTTGAATAATAAATTTTGATCAGGAGTAATTGTTAATTGTGAATTAAAAGTGTTTGAGTTGGACTGTTTAAATGGATGAGTAAAATTATAATTATTATATATTGCCAGCGTGTCGTTTTGGTCAATTATACCATCTCCATCACAATCACTATGATTTAAATTTTTATTGTTGCTTATTGTTCCTGTCCAATTTGCTGCATCATATGGTTGCCAAAAATTACTTGCATTTATTCGCGCAGGTCCGGTTGAAGTATAATGTAATCCTAATTCTAAAACATCAACATTGTTGCATATCCCATCGCTATTTGCATCACCGGGCCACACACAGGCTGTATTCACCTGCACACTGGTAATTTGAGTATTTGTACAATTATTAATATCGGTACCTGAAATAGTATAGTTGGTTGTAATTGTTGGATTTACTATAGTTAAGCCTCCGCTTACAGTATATGTAATTGCACCAGTTGGAATAATTGTAAAGCTTTCACTACTGCAAATGCTACCGCTATTAACCGAAATAAGTGGCAATGCATAAACCGTTATTGAACTTATAGCAGCATTAGAGCTTATACAGCCTAATGAATTAGTTCCTGTAACACTAAATGTAGTATTCGTTGTAGGTGTTACAATTGAATTACCACTGCTGTATGTATATGTATTTGCGCCGCTCGGTGTAATGGTGAAACTTTGGCCATTACATATTGCACCACTATTTACCATAATTACCGGCAATGTATTAACCGTTACCGAGCTTACAGCAGTATTGGAACTTATACATCCTAAAGAGCTTGTGCCGGTAACGCTATAGGATGAAGTTGAAGTTGGAGTTACTATAGCATTTCCGCTGTTGAAAGTATAGGTGTTTGCACCACTTGGTATTATAGTATAAGAGTCGCCAACGCAAATTGCCCCACTTGTAACTGATATTGTTGGTAATGAATTTACATTTACCGTATTGACAATGATTGATGTGCAACCAACAGTATTCGTACCACTAATAGTATAATTTGTTGTTGTGTTTGGTGTAACTATATTTCCATTCGAAAACGTATATGTATTTGCTCCACCTGGTAATATTGTAAATGTATCGCCTGCGCAAATAGTACCGCTGTTTACTGTTAATGTTGGCGTTGTGTTTACTGTGACATTGCATATTGCAGGTGTGGAGCTTATGCAACCTAAAGAACTTGTTCCGGTTACACTATAGGAAGTATTTGCGGTTGGACTTACTATTGCATTTCCGCTGCTATAAGTATATGTACTTGCTCCGCTTGGTGTTATTGTAAAATTTTGGCCATTACAAATTGCACCACCGCTAACCGTTAAGTTGGGTAAAGCAAAAGAATTTACTGTTACTGTACTAATTGCAGTGTTAGAACTTGCACAACCTTGCAAACTGGTTCCAGTTATATTGTATGTTGAAGTTATAATCGGACTAACAATAGTATTTCCCCCCGAAATTGTATATGTGTTTGCACCTGTTGGATTAATTGTAAATGAATTGCCCGAACAAACAGAGCCACTATTAACACCAATACTTGGAATAGTATTTACAGGGACACTTAATAATATTGTTGAAGCCGGACAAACAGAATTACTAATAACTACAGTATAAGTTCCGCCCTGAGAAAGATTAATATTTGATAATGTGGGTGATGATGCCGTGGAAAAAAAACTGTTTGGCCCTGTCCAGTTATAAGATGTGCCACCGGAAGCACTAAATGTAACTGTTGCTCCCTGGCATATTAAATTGGGTGACACACTTGCAATACCGCCTACGTCAAGTTTTTTTGCATAGAGACCGGTAATGGACCCATAAGCAACGATAGGATTTCCATTCGGGTCAATTTGTATTCTGGATAGCCCGGGAGGTCCTGCGGAGAATCCTGATGAACCAACTGTTATCCAAGATGTACCGTTATATTTTCTAACAATCATATTCCCACTTGCAGAATCAGCGTATGATAAATATGGTGAACCTGTTGCATCTAAAACAATATCTGCGGCGTTGCCAGATCCAATTGAAGCAGGGCCGGAACCAACATTTACCCACGCTGTGCCATTAAACATCATAACAAAGGCCTTATAGTTCAAAGCAGGATCCGCAAAGGAAATATAAGGAACACCCCCCGCGTCAATAACTAATTTAACATTATAAATATTATTTGGTGAAAATCCCGGTGTACCAACATTTACCCAAGAAGCACCATTATATTTCATTACTGCAATTTTATTATTATTAGCCACATCACCATACGCAACATAAGGAGTTCCCATTGGATCTATTGCAAGACTATTATTTAATGCCTGGCCTGCTGAAAAACAGGCAAGGCCGATTGTTGTCCAGGATGCGCCGTTAAATTGTCTTACCGTAACTTTGTCATTATTTGTATTGTCACTATAAGCAACGTAAGGCGTGCCATTATGAATCGCAAGCGAAACGCCAGTTGCGTAACCTGGAGAAATTGGTGAAGGCCAGTTTACTGGTGCCCATGTGCTACCATTGTATTTCAATAATATTACTTTGCTCCCGGCATTCACATCAGTACAAGCTAAATACGGAGTTACTCCATCTATTTTGATTGAAATATTTCCAACAGGATTACCACTAAGTCCCGGGGCTCCAACATATACCCAGTTCATACCATTGTATTTCAAAATTGAACTGCCGCCCCCATAAGCATAATCCATATAAGCTAAATAAGGAGTGCCGGCTCCATTTAATGCCATATCCATTATATCGAATCCTTTTTCTGAAATTCCGTTTGTTCCAATAAATTCCCAATTGGTACCATTATATTTCATAACGCTTGCCTTTGTGCCATTCAATCCATCACTCCAGGCTATATAAGGTGTTCCTGAGGGGTCAAAATGAATAGCGTTATAATCTCCGCCCCCTAAACTATTAGGTGGCCCAACATCTACCCATGATGCCCCATTATACTTTTTTACAGAATTAGCTCCACCTGAATTTCTATATACAACATGAGGTATGTCTGAAGCGTCTATTTTAATATCTGTGAAAGTGGCAGGGCCAGTTGATAATCCTGCGGGCCCAACTGTTACCCAGTTGCTGCCATTGAAAGTTTTAACCACAACTTTATCATTTATGCCTACGTCGCAATAAGCAATATATGGAACGCCGGAAGAATTAATTGTTATTGAAGTATAAGGACTATTGCCAACAGAAATGCCCGGTGTACCAACATTTATCCAGCTAGTGCCATTATATTTTTTAACAACAGCTTTATAACTATAAGCATCATCATAATAAACTACATAAGGTACACCGCTTTGATCAATTGCAATATCAATAAAAGAAGCTTCACCCGAAGAGATGGATTGCGGGCCAGCATTCACCCAAGAAGTGCCATTAAATTTCATAACAACTGCATGATCACCATATCCATTATCTTTAAAAACAACATAGAGAATTCCACTTCCATCAACAACAATTTTCGGAAACAATATACTTCCCGCAGAAAAACCCGGTAGCCCAACATTTATCCAGGAAGTGCCGTTATATTTCATAACAGAAGCTCTAAATGATTGGGTCGCATCACCAAATATAACGTAAGGTGTTCCTGTAGCATCAACTAATAAGTCAGGACTACCTGCAAGTGAAGGTGAAAAAGCACTGCCAACGCTAACCCATTTGTTACCAATATATTTTTTTACAATGCCTTTGTTGCCATTTAATCCATCACGATAGGCAACAAATGGAATTCCGTTAAGATCGATATTCATTGAAGAATTCCATGCAGTATAATAACTCAATTGATCAAAATCATTTGGCCCCATTGAACTCCAAACGCATTGAGCATTTGAGTTTTTGAGAAAACAAAAACTGAAAATTGAAAAAACAAAAATTTTAATTTGTATATTAAAAATAGTACGACTCATTAAATTTAATAAAGGAATTCATGATAAAGATAATACAATTAATTACATGCACTAATCATTTCTTTATACGAAGCGATGATTTTTTTAAAAATTATTTATGAGCTTAAAGTCCTTCTCCTTTGGAGAAGGATTTAGGATGAGGCTTAAATCTCCCCAATTACTGATTGAGAACCCTTCACCACATCACCAATCTTTACATTTAGTTTTGTGCCAATTGGGAAGAAAAGATCAACACGCGATCCAAATTTAATAAAACCCATTTCGCCACACTGTTCAGCAACATCACCCTCTTTACAATACCAAACAATTCTACGTGCTAAAGCACCCGCAATTTGGCGGAATAAGATCTCAGTACCATTTTTATGTTTTACAACAATAGTGGTACGTTCATTATCAGTGCTGCTTTTTGGCTCCCAGGCAGCCAAAAATTTACCGGGATGGTATTTAAAAAAGCTTACAATTCCTGCAATTGGGTAACGGTTAACATGCACGTTAATAGGGCTCATAAAGATGCTTACCTGTAAACGTTTGTCTTTAAAGTATTCATTTTCAGTAGTTTCTTCAATAACAACCACTTTGCCGTCTGCCGGGGCAATAATAAGGTTATCGCCCTTGGTATGCTGGCGGGTTGGGTGCCTGAAAAACTGAACAATTACGATAGTTAAAAATGCGCTTAAAGCGTATGCAAACCAGTGTGCAATGGCAAAAGTAGGGAAAAAGTAATGTGCTATGAACGTAATAATAGCACTAAAAACAAGCACTAAAACCAAGCTAATGTAACCTTCTTTGTGAAATTTCATCTAAAGTAAATTTGTTCAAATATAATGGTTTAAAATCAATAATTATTGACCTAAAAAACTTGGTACTTACACAACCTTTTCTAAATTTGTGAAGTATTTTTTAAAAAAAACTTAAAGCCTAACATATGAGCAAAATTAAAGTAGCAAATCCCGTTGTGGAATTAGACGGTGATGAAATGACCCGCATTATCTGGAAATTTATTAAAGATAAATTGATCGTTCCTTATTTGGATATCGATATTAAATATTATGATCTTGGAATGGAGCACCGCGATGCCACTAACGATCAGGTTACTATTGATGCGGCTGAAGCAATTAAAAAATACCAGGTGGGTATTAAATGTGCTACCATTACGCCTGATGAAGCGCGTGTAAAAGAATTCAACTTAAAACAAATGTGGAAATCACCTAACGGTACTATCCGCAATATTCTTGATGGTACTGTTTTTCGTGAGCCTATCGTTTGTAAGAACGTTCCGCGTTTGGTAACAAACTGGACCTCTCCTATCATCGTTGGTCGTCACGCGTTTGGTGATCAATACAAAGCAACTGATTTCGTAATTCCCGGAAAAGGAAAATTAACTATGAAATTTGAAGGTGAAGATGGAAAAGTAATTGAACATGAAATTTTTAAATTTCCAGGCGCAGGTGTTGCTATGGGTATGTATAATTTAGAAGAATCTATTCGTGGTTTTGCACACTCTTGCTTTAACGTAGCTTTAAATAAAAAATGGCCTTTATATTTATCTACAAAAAATACTATTCTTAAGAAATACGATGGTCGCTTTAAAGATATTTTTGAGGAGATCTATCAGGCAGATTACAAAGCAAAGTATGAGGCTGCGGGTATCGTTTACGAACACCGTTTAATTGATGACATGGTTGCAAGCGCATTAAAATGGAACGGAAGTTTTGTTTGGGCTTGTAAAAATTATGATGGCGATGTTCAATCGGATTCAGTAGCGCAAGGTTTTGGTTCATTAGGATTAATGACCTCTGTATTAATTACGCCTGACGGAAAGATCATGGAAGCAGAAGCTGCGCATGGTACAGTAACCCGTCACTTCCGCGATCACCAGGCTGGTAAACCAACTTCAACAAATCCAATTGCAAGTATTTTTGCGTGGACAAGAGGTTTGGAATTTCGGGGTAAATTAGATGGCAATAAAGAATTAGTTCACTTTGCACAAACATTAGAAAAAGTTTGTGTAGAAACTGTTGAAAGCGGTAAAATGACTAAAGATCTAGCTGTTTGTGCACATGGCAATAAAGTAGAACATGGTAAACACTATTTGTATACTGAAGAATTTTTAGCTGCCATTGACGATAACTTAAAAAAATCATTAGCTAAATAATTTGACCTAAATTTAAGAAGCCTCGTCAAAAAAAGACGGGGCTTTTTTGTTGCACTCAAAATGAAAACAGAAATTCACAACATAAACAATACAAAGATCGCGGAATTAATTTCTCATGATCTTTTAATTAAGGAAACTCAGGACGGGCTGGATCTATTGGTAAATGTGTATTACCAGGATATGGATAGAATGATCATTTACGAAAAAAATATTGTTCCTGATTTTTTTGATTTAAAAACAGGCATGGCAGGAGAGATACTTCAAAAATTCTCAAACTATAAAATGAAACTGGCAATTGTTGGTGATCTTGCAAAATACAAAAGTAAAAGCTTAAACGAGTTTATTTTTGAAAGCAATAAGAACGGGCAGATAAATTTTGTTGATTCGTTTGAAGATGGGTTAGAGAAATTATCAAAGTAGTTTACTCCACAATAAAATAGGGATCTTGTTAAAAGGCATTTTTGTTTTTGGATTTTGTGGGCGCCCGGGCGGGCTTTACACTACAATCTTTTTAGCTGAAAAAGCTAAAAAGGATTTCCGCTGCAATCCCTGGCGCAGCATAACGTAATTGCGTGAGGGATGGAGCGGCCTGTTTGAGCTCCTTATTGCGCAGGCCTTAGCCAAACAATAAGAGCGAGTAGCGAAAGCCCGACCCTTCCGCATACGAAAAAAGTGCCGGCGGAAGGGGCACGCCCAAATAAGAAATAAATTTTTCTTTTTTTTAAATTTGGAACTTTAAATTTTACTGGTATTCATTCAAATACATTTTACAATAACGTTCAATATATTGTTTAATGGTGTCACGCGTTTCAATAAATTGTTTTTGGATTTCTTCCGGGGTTCCTTTTGCATTTGAAGGGTCGGTAAAATTGTAATGAAATTTTAAAACAGAAGAAGGAAAATACGGACAACTTTCTTTTGCATTATCGCAAAACGTTATAATATTATCATAATTTATATTATAAGATTTTCCTATTAAAATAGCAGCGGTTATACGCTCATGACTATGAGTGCGAGGAAACGCCATCTTAAGTAAGAAAATAATCAATTCCTTTAATGTTCGGTCCTCTTGCATTATATATTTCATGAAACAATTAAACCGGGTAATATCCTCTAGGTAATTTTCACAAAAATCTTCACTAAATTCATCCAAATAGTCATGTTCTTGATTAAAGAATTTTTCTTTTTTATCTTCGATAGGATATTCATGTTCCATGAAATCTTTATTACGAGAATCAATCATGTACAAGGTCTGTACAAACCAGCCTAACCATGTATCAAAGTTAAAATTTGGAAATTTAGGGTTCATTTAATCTTTTTAGATTTATTTAATACAGGCCATCGGTGGCTCATATATGAGACAATAGAATACCATGATTGATCAGTGAGTTCAAGTAAAAGTGCGCGAAGATTTTCATCTTTTCTAAGCATAGAGAATAACGATACACAAGATAATGGTTTGTTGGTTACAATTGAAACCCATGCACCGAACTTGTTTATCGTTTCCTCTAACTCGATATTATTAATTATTTCGTTTGGACTAGGGACAGTCTGTTCATAGGGAAGCATGGAAATATTTATTCCATTACTTTATATTATCAATGCAAATCCTCAAACGTAAAACTAGTCATTTCACGATCCACTTGCGGCACATCCCTAGATGCTTGTTCATTTTCAGTCAATTTCAAAGTATCATAGTCAATAGTCCAAAAATCCGAATACCCTTTGGCACCGTCTCTAGCCTTTTCACCAATATAACGTAAGATGTTCTGTTCACGGTCAATATCGGTTTGCCAAATATTAACGTGCCAATCTTCATCAGAAATCATATCCCATGAACCAGATACAGACTTAAGACCGGGAGACTCTTGTTTATGTGATCCTCTGTTAAGCTGTGCAACGCTACAGCCGGGAGCACCCA